>CACRXK020003089.1:0-38397 GCA_902702795.2 Paramuricea clavata | reverse complement strand
CTGGGGCATTTGCAACGTTTTTTCGCCAAAATGACAAAAGCCCGACAAACGCCCGGGGGGGGGGTGTTGGGCACCCATGGAATTGATTGAGACATTAGTATATGTGAGTGGTTCAAGTATCACGAATTAACGAAAGTTACGAAACGTTATGTACAGTATACGGAGCATGACTAGTTTTACTATTTCATAACCATATGAAAAAAATTCATTCTCCGTTGATTACAGAGAATGATTTTTTTAACATATGTACTAGTTGACATTATGTTGGTTATGAAATAGTAAAAAAGTCATGTTCCGTATACTGTAGGCATAACGTTTTGTTTTTACTTGAACCACTCACATACAATTTGACGTCCCCGTGCATGGGAAGCTAGAGCAATTAATCAGCACTACTGATATAAGAAGATTTCAGTTACCATAAATATCGTGTCGATGTCATCTTTACGAAATAAATCTCCTGAGCTGGCCTTAATTTCTTTTTAATTGGCCAATTTGAAAGTGTTAATATGGATTAATTCAGATAATTTGGCATACCAGCAGTATACTTTCTGATTAGAGCTTTCGGATCAGAATTAATTACGCGGTTAAACCAAGTTTTGGTAGTAAAAGCATATTTAAACACGGCAGTTGATCAGGTCTTGAACGTGACAGAATATACAGTTGGTAATCTCAGAATTGCAACATTTCCAATTCCACCTATAATTGCAAACCGCGCGAGTGAGGCGTTTACACCCGCAAACTACACTCGGAAGTTCCTATACGAAACTGAACAAATCTTATAATCTTTTTCCCCTCATTTAATAAACGTTTCTTCCGCATTGTGTTGTCTAATGAAGCTTAATCCAATTTTGCTCTTGAGTTTAGCTTTAATTGACTCAATTGTCGAGGTTAAAACGTAATAGGGACATAATCAAGATTGGATCGAGGATTCAGAAAACCACAAAAACACTCACATTATAGCTGGGGTAGGCCGTATAATTATAAAATACTCGTGAATTATATACAGTATCATTGAAAATTCAAGAAGAATTCTCCCTAATTAATTAGCACTTGTAGTTGTATTTAAGGGGTTGTTTATAGCGATTCCGCTTTGTTGGGATGAGATCTGTGTGAGGCGGGTGATTTTGATGTGTTGAAATAATTTAAGTGACAGTGCACGATTCAGCAAATCTTGTGATAGATTATAGTATAATTGCAAAGAAAGGTTTTTCAAGCAACAATAATCTTCATGAACTATAAGATATTACAAGATCAATAATATTTTTTAACAAGCGCGTATGAATTTTCGTTTAAGCCTGGTGATTTATTTTCACTACATTAAAATTACCCTGGCCTTCCATCCCGCCTCTGATCAAAACCCCCCAAAATAGAGATCAAAATTTGAAATCCCCAAAAAGTCCTCGCACATAGCTTTTTCCAGATTAACACACCTTACCCCCTAACGTGGTTATTAATTAAAGATATATTTATATCATGTGCTATATATTGACATGTTGTATCAGTTGCGTTAGATTGGGTTCAAGTATATATGGAGTTAATAAGATCAGCAACCCTCCAGGAATCAAGAATTTAGTTCAAGTTGTTTGCATACGGTCCAGTCGTCAGTTTTGAAAGACTGAAAACTGCCATCTGAAATTGATGTTATTCATGTAATTACTAAATTAGTCCGATCTGACATTTCCTACAACAATAGAGTTCCTATATATGACCTTTGCCTATGGCTATGAATAAATGTTTGGAAGAATCTGTTTTCCAGGGATGATAATATATCATGATTCATGGCATTGAGTACATATTTCCCGCCAACGCAATGACTTTAATTGTCAAAAAATCGTTAATCCACAGTAAGTTGTTTTATGAAGCAGAAATAGTATAATAATGCTAAACATTTGAAATATCTTTGCGTCATATCTTAATTAAATCCACTTCAAGTATATAAGCATGTAAAGGACATAATGCTGCGATTAAAATCGATATGTGCGTGAGAAATGTCAAATGAATTTCCTCACAGCTTGGGCAGAATTGAAAAGTAACGTAATTTCCGATAAAAACCCATCCCGATCATGACATTGTTCTTGAATTCTTAATATCTGTAGTAATTTAATACACATTTATTGAAAACCTTTAAAAGGAGAAACTTTTGTATATGCGGTTACGTAACACGCGCTCAAAACTAATGAATATATACTTTTCCACTTTATTATGACTATTTTTTTTCAATTGTTTTAATTTTTTATACGTTTCGATCTCAAGCGACAATCATACTAAAAAAGTACGTTTAGTGCCTTATTCTTAAAATTATGCTAAAATAAAGAGATTTTAGATGGTACGCCAGAGAGGAAATATATGTCTGCATGAAAGTTCAGTAAGTTTTGCTTATATCGCTGTATAAATATGTTATATGGTGTCAACTCACAGCATCAATGTCTGCAGATATTGTCAATGATAATTGTATTAAATTGACGTTATTTAACTATTTTTTGTGTTTCTCAACCGCCAGATACATTAATTTTAAAATGTTGCTAACTGTGTAAACCGCAAAATAAGGCCAAAACAAAGTATTGTTGAGAGGAACGCCAAAAAGATTTTAAGTTTTGATACGCGACAATGAAAAAGATTGCCTCTTAAACACTTACCTGGATTACACATCAGTGTATAAACCATTGAAATGGATAAACACGCGCATACTCATCATCAGTGACGTAGTTCCAATACGTAGAGAGTTTGGCAACCTAGAACGGCAACGGGGAAAATATAATTGCTTATGTTGTTGTATTTGAGCCAAAGTATACGTTACTGCACTTAATTTGCCTCTTTAAGTATTCCTGTTTCTTTCAAACGTACCCTTAAGTAAATTAAGTAAAAATGGTCCGCGAATTCAAATAAAACACCTCAAATAACATCGAACGAATTAACTGTTGCCGTAGTCATGCACCGTGAAAATCTGCAAAACACGTACTAGTTTCAACAACTACGGCATTGCACAACGCTTAAGACCATGTAATTTACATTCGCCCACCATATTGCCGTTGCCCTTGTATTTGCCAAACTCTTTAATGTGGACAGCGCTGCAGGTGCGGAAATAGAAATACTTGCCTTACATACGTGCAAAAACAGCAATTTTTAACATCTCCCTCCCGTTCAGTGTTGAAAGCTTATAAATTGGTTAGGTGAAATGTATGTCAACATTGTAATGTATAGGAGAGAACCGGGAGACAAATACGCCAACATATATATGTGAACGGTAATACTTTAGCACACCTAAATGTCCGAAAAAATCGCAGGAGGGGCTAAAGAAATTTTACCCTACGCTACTTCCAAATAGTTTGTTTATTATTTGTCATATTCAGCTTTTTGGGTGGCTATCATGTTTTGGTGATTTTGAATAATCACGTTTACACTTAACAGCTCTTCTTGATCCAAAAAGTAGTAAAACATAGCAACTCAGATATAAATTTATATTACAAGAAAATGCGGAAAATATAATTTGCCGTATTGATCAAAATTATTACAAGGGGTTTAATTGGGATTGGGTGTGTAAAATTTTGCCATGATCTCAAGGTTTATTCAAAGTTTTTAAGATTAATATTTTCCTTATTAGCTATATAGTGATTATGTGAGTCATTTGCTGCTTTACTTGTTACGTGTGATGTTTCAATATCTGTGACTATGCATAAATTGAAAATGTAAATATATACAGGGAGACGGGCAATTAGAATTGATTTAGGAATCAGAGCATTTAGGCCATTAGGGAAGGTTTTAAAAAACCTTCTGAACAAAATAGTGGAAACATATCTGATTAAAGAAAACAGCAAAAAGCTACATGAAAGACCATGCCCATGCCCTCCAAAATTGAGTCGCAGCCAACTAAATTTGTTTTAGAGAAAGTAGGTTCACCTGGTATTTGTTGGACTATTTGCTGCATGCATAAAACAAAGCTAAGAAGATTTCATGAGATTATCCAAACAACTTACAAATATCTTAAACAATCTCGTTAAGTCCAATATACGCCGTCCGCTAAGAACTCTTTGACTCAATTACCGTATTGATGGTCAATAACTGCGGTTTTTGATATAATTTGTTGCTTAGTAAATTCTTAATCAATGCCAATGGCCAATGCATTTACTATGCTTCCTTACATATATATTAGTTTTAGTATATCTACATATTTTCAAACTATATTAGGTTATTCCGAAGGTATGACAATACTCTTAATAAAGCGCAATATCCGAAAAGAAGCACATGATAAATGTTCACATGAAACTTGATACACTCGAGAATGTAGCAATGTGAATACAATAGCGATATTTTTGGATTATAATAGACAGTAGATTGCTGGGCGGAATTGAATTTCGAGCGGAATGTGATGAATGAGGGCGAATGATCATGCTATATGTCGTTTACGTGCCTCTTAAGTTCTCAACATGAAGTTTTTTCGCTTTCTCATCCCATGACTATGCACTTTTGACGTTTCGTTCTCGCTATGATGGATAATAACTTTATTTTATACTTTTTATTTCCATTTAAAGTATTTAGACGCAAGTTCGAAAGATAAATATGAAAAATAAGCATACAAAGTGTTTTTAATCTTGACTTCCGCCTTCACCTTTAGCGTCTTTAGTATATCGACGTCAAGATGACGTCAATGGGTAACTTGATATTTAAAAATCAATCTGAAAACAACATGGTGTGAATAAATAGCACTATGAGCCTCGTTTTCATATCAGACTAACTAGCGCCAATTGTACACGTGATTGAGTACTTGAAGTGAACTACAACTGCCTCGTTAAAGATGACAACATAGGGATACAACATAGGGACAATGTCGTAGGATATCTTATACAACATCCTATGGGAATCCACAACGTTGTTATGGTAAATTGATTATATACTTATACTTATGTCGATTTTTTCTGTTAACTTATTTATCGCCTCTCACCGCAGTGTTCTCTGTGTCTTGTCTTCAGTGTTGAAATGCGTATGTGTAGCTATAGTTTTGACCTTCTTAACAACTTTATATCAAGGGCCATTTACTCGATTGTCTGTTAAGTCTGGAAACAAACGCTAGTTTCAACAGACATTAACCCATATCTTATTCCAGGTGAATTGATGATTGTACATTTGGTACACAAGACGTATGTTTATAGTTTAGCTATTTTGCAAAGTCGCTCTCGTCTTCTTTTCCCGCTATTTATACTCTATATGTTGTTCCGTTTTCAAACAAACCGAAACTTGTTGCGTGACAAACCATCGATTCCCTAATATATTACGCACGTTTATTTTAAAAGCTGAGTTTATAGTTCACTCATAAAGTATAACTATAAGTAGGTGAAGTCAGCAAGTCGGAAATTTGGTATATGAGTATGCTCTCCGTTCGTCAACACTAGTTTAACCACAAAACTAAGTAACAACAATATAAATTTACGAGAATAACATTAACTAGCGGCTCTGTATTCTGTTAATCAATGCTAAATTTCAGTCCAACAGAGTTCTAATTTATTTACTCACTCCCCATTTCTTTGGCACAATCGCAAAAACAATTTCTATTCACAAACTGCCAAATCGGAAAAGCAACATGTCTGTACCTGTAAGATTGAAATTAAATTGCAACAATCTACACACGAGTGCTTCAAGAGCATTCCAAGCTAATTTTCATTTTGATACTTGCCAGTTTGGTATGGTTTAGAAATTATTTTGTCAGTGTAAGAGTTAAAGCTTTATGAATCGAAATAAGAACATGTCCTAAAAGAGACTGGTAAAAGATAAAGTTACCACGCAACATGTTTACCACAATTGCCGGTGCATGGGTTTGCCAAAATATTTCATATACGGAATTGGTTGTCTCTCAGCATCAGAAAAAGGTTTCATGTTCAGTTTATTGAACCTCAAAATCCTCCTGGGTAAGTTAGAAAGTTAAAGTTTAAGTTCGAAAGCAGTGGGAACCGGAAAACTGTCTGTACAACTGACGACGCTGTTTGGACGAGAGGAAGTTGACTGCATGCATGTTTTCTCTTGAAAAATCTTTCACATTTATTATCAATTGACATGCACTGCTCCCTTTCCTCCGCAGAGGTTTCGTCGTGGTCTTGATGAAGGCGAAAGAAACAAAAACGTACCAAATAAGGCGCTAAAATGAATCCTCTCCAGAATATGGAGTTCAGATCAATGAAAATTTGTTCATTTCGTTGTTTGTCTTAAGCTGGTTTCAAGCTCATTCCACTCGAGTTTAAAGTTCGAATTTTAATTCAGCTGGTGGATAACTAAAAGTGTTGCCGAGATGTTTAAAATACAGTTTTCAAGAAAGCAATCGCTCATTTATGAACGTTTGAAACTTGGTTTTAATTACGATTTGAAGAAGACTGCAATTGAGACCGAAGCAGTTGAGGGACGACTGAGTTCCTAAATCGAATCTAGGTATATAATGTATCTTAGACTTAGCCTTCGACTTAAAAATCTTGAAATAACTCCTCTGTTTGCATGAAAACAATAAAGTAACGGTATTCTCTGCTTGGTTGCAGCATGCTTTAAAACTACCTAGTCCTAGGACAACAAAATGGTTTTTCATCCGGAATTATTAGAGAAGATTGAAACATACTGCGGCCTGTAAACGTGCATGCATGATTGTCTTCAAATTGAGTCTCATGGATTGGGAACATATATATGTATACCACTCAAACAATATACGTATTCAATGAAAGTTTTCATTTTACTACAGGTTTGCACGGCGATTCCCAGTACTAAAGTTAGTCAACTTATCTTGACATCGACAAAGTAATGTGTCTTACTCTCGGTCGCATGTATTTTGACTGATGGATTTGAAACTCTTGATCTCAGTAAAATTTTCTCACGATTGTCGGAGGATGGCCGGCTCTGTCTCTCATTTGACTGACATTAAGTTTTTTCCCAATAATCAATATATCGGATTCACAATTCGCTATATATATAGAATGTGAAACTCTTGTATTAAATTCACAACTAGAATCTAGATTGCGTCGGTTATTAAAATTTATAACATTTTTTTGAAGCCAAATTTACAGGATATCAGGGTATCAGTTTGAGTGATTTATAAACAAATCCTGGATAAAATGTCCGATACCATACATATTAACCAAATTATTTCACAATTATATGAAATTTATATTATATCCAAACGGATATGTGTTGAATTTTTATGCTTGTAAAGTGGTCCTCTAGATCTAATGACTAATCTCTATAACTGCAGGGCTTACAAGAAGCCTTTGTTTTAGAATACGAGATGATTTTCACTACTTTTCAGAAATCGGCTGACACAGTTTTGAATCGGCTAGTAATATTTGGCAGTTTTCCTTTTTTGTCCTCTGTGCAACATTCTACAAATTCTATAGCAAAAAATGTTGGGATATTGTTGCACAAACAAAACTCTTCATTCAGAAATTGACTTTTTTGGTATTGACTTCTGAAATTAAACTTGTATGATGGAAAATTTTAAATATCATCAATATTAAGCAAATATTGATAATCTTATAAAATAGAAAAAAGATATCATGTTGACTTGTTTTTCTGTTTCAAACAAAGCCGGCATTTTTGGCTTCTCCACCCACATTTTAACAAACTTTGATTTCCGGTATGATCAGGGAGGTGTTCTATCACACCCTCAAATCAAGCGGAACTATTTACCACAAATATGTGGACTAGCTTTCATTTATTGCACGATAAAATACTCCATGTTTGACATCGGATACTCACGGTGCCTTTTTGGTATGTGGTTGTCTTTTTTCTGTCTCGTTTAAAAGACCTAGTTGTGTGTCCGGAACTGCATGACGGAAGAAAGCTAACTTAAAGTTATTAAAGCTAGCAAAGTTTGTTATTGTGGTAAAGCAGTGACGATTAAGCTTTAATCTGCTTGTAAACACCGAGGTCTGAGGACTGTCAATAACAGCAAGAAAAGTGCACGTAAAACCAGCAACATAATGCCACTGCATTTGTTTCAGTAACAGAAGTGGTGGTGATCTTCTGAAGAAAGCTACGGCTTAATTTAACTAACACAATCTATACAAAGCAATGGACACTCCTGCCACAAACGGTTAACATTATTATTCAACGCTTCGACTATCTTGCCTAGTTAAAAATGTTAACCGTTTTCGAATGCCCAGTGTTTTGTATTTAAAATTACTCCGAGTGACAACCGAATGTTTGGTTTAACAAAATCTGTTGTTGTGTGGCAAAGCAATGCGAATGACTATAGTCTATATATTAAGCTTTAATCTGCCTGTAAACAATAACAAGAAAGGATAAGAGCAATAAAACCCCAGGCCCAGTGATATTATGTCAATGATACCTGCTTTATTATTATTTTCCAAACTTGTGTTTTTCTTCTCTTTGTTGCTCAAATCGAGGCCGATGTGTCTGTGATCTTGTCATGTGATATTATATGAAAGAAACACCGCGAAATTATCATAACACTTTTTTGTTTCGCCGTTCGCATGTTTGCCACGCTTGAATTCTGCCGACCAAAGACTAGTTATAATGACTTGATGATATGGCGCTAAACAAGCGGCTTGTTCGTTTTGTCAGCTATATTATATAATTGTCACGATATGTCCTGGTTACTTTAGTTATTAGCCGCAAATTACCACTCTTTGGAGTATAAATTTGATGAATATAACTTGAGCCGTGGTCCTAAGTAAAATGTCTGATATTACTATTGACATGAAATATAGTACGTTTAGCTTTTTATTCAGCAATAAACTTAAAAAGCGTGAAAATTTAATGGCACTTGCGCAAAGCTGTAGTTGAAAATTTAGTCTTCTCAATTTACACTGGAAGTGCACTATAGCTAACCGCAAGAACGGAACAAACGAAGCCACATCACAAGGTCGCTCAAAATTTGATATCTTTCGGTATTAAAATAAAATTCTGAAATTGCGGTGTGTATAGTAAAGCTATCTATAATATCTCCGCACATATTTTGAAGGTTTCGGGTTCGCGGTCAAATGCACTCGGCAAGAAATCTGACAACACAATGGCCTCGCACTTGACACAATTTGATACGTCAGTATCCGGGCGCTGTGATTGGTAGATTGCTAATGATTATTAGTAGAATTGTGTTATTACGTTATGAGTAAAGTGTAAACAGTCCGCAATGAGCAAGGTACGTGGGCCCCACGACGTAACACAGTGAATATATCTCAATGAACGTCATTATAGACAAACCATGGTAAAGCACAGTAGTGTATCTCTGGATTACAATCCAACATCGTCCGCCAATCTTAAATTATATTCTTCTTCTCTTCTCCTACAGGATGAACTTCAGTTATTTATCGAGGCTTTACTGCCACACGTTAAGTCATTCGCATACACCTGGTTTAACCTGCAGGCACGGAAACGCAAATACTACAAGCGCCATGAACTTCGTATGAGTTGTGAAGAAGAGAGAAAGTGTAAAGATGAATTAGAAGCGGAACCTGCTGAAGTTAAAGAGAAATGGGCTTCACGTTTACTCGCTAAACTTCGCAAAGACATTCGACCTGAATGTAGGGAAGACTTTGTTTACGCCGTGACAGGACGAGATTGCTCACGTTGCGTCATTTCAAATCCTGATCAGAAAGGCAAAATGCGACGTATAGACTGCTTACGCCAAGCTGATAAAGTCTGGCGTCTTGATTTAGTTATGGTTATATTATTTCGTGGTATTCCCTTAGAAAGTACGGATGGGGAAAGACTTGGTAAAACTAAAGTTTGTCAAAATCGTGCACTTTGTGTCGTACCAAATCATATCTCGGTCACGATAAGAGAATTGGATTTATTTCTTGCAAACTTTATATACCTTCAAGGTTTGTTATATCATGATGTGTTTATTAGTATAGCGATATAAAGTTAATCACGTATATTGTGAACCACACTGCGTCTAAAACTTTCAACAATTTATCTAAACTGCCGTGTCATGTTAAAACTTTGTATTAATTTACATACCAAGAGATCATAATAACATTCCCCGTAACATTAATAATTTAATTAATACGTGTCTTCCTATAATAAACTCTCTCTGTGTGTGTTATATAGAGAACAAGAAAGATTGTGAGAGTCCGGCAAGAACGGGATCAGCCTGCCTTAGCGACCAAGTTGAATTCTCAAGTAAGTTTAGTGATGAAGTTGTTTGTTGTTTATACGAATTATATCTTGACATTGAGTCAGTTCGTCTTGAATATCAAGCGTATAGGTCGTCAACATTTCGATTAAGGGAAAAAAGGTTTACGCGATCAGTATGCCATAAAGCGCAGAATGTTAGCGCGTATTTTATAAACAACAGACAATTCCCGCCACAGAGTAACTCAAAACGTTCATTGCGTGTGCACGTGTTTGCAAGCTATCATGTCGCACTATCGTTTGATCTTGTCTTCCCGAAATGACAGCTTTAATAAGTTTTCGTACCGCGATTTTGCCATTTTCCACATGGCCTTGCTATATTGATTGTTGCGCTCATTCGTCTAATATTTGTTAAATACGTGTTCTTTGTGATAAAAATAATCATTCTTCCCCTGCTGTTTATATCAGGTCATATCAATGATTGCCTCCCTTCCTTTCCACGGTGTCTGAATTGTTTCACAGGAAACGCTAAGACAAAACCCACCAACGAAACACACCTTATAATTTAACAAGCCCAATCCTATAACACACATAGACAATGACATTGTTTTGCTTTTAGCATTTTCTATTAAACGGAGTATTTATGATTTTGTGCTGTTTGAATATGATCATAATATGATTTAATGCAACATCCTGTTATTGACATTCTCATGTGGTTCTACTTAAAGACTTAAACATGTCAAACGAAAGTGAACTAAATCACGGTTATTTTAATACATAGGGAACAAATTGTATTTAAGTTAGTTGTTTCTATTATTATTATAATTTTGTGATTGTATTTAAACTACATAACAGTTTGAAGAGCGTATGTAAAGGGCGGGCGAAGTTGTTTTATTATCGCAGTGTGACGCCCCAAGACCCTTGTATATTCGCAGATAGCAAAATAAACGACTTTGCGAAGACTCTGCTTCGACTTTGCCAAACCATCAGCGTAAGAATTTCTGTACGAAATTTAATATCATTTTCGAGTGTCATCATACGTGTGTCGTAATGATTTAAAAGTTAATGGTTAGGATTATTAGCATTGCGTGTGCAAACACTGAATAATTTAAAGTGACAACATCAACAAATACTGAACAAAGCATGAATATAAATCGTGTCATTCTCTGCACGCGAGGAAAAGTCGTGATGTAATGACCTTGAATGCCTCAAGATGTTTAGCGTTAACGGTTGTAAAATTACGACGTCGGTAGTCGACTGTTTTGTAAAAAAAACGAATTCAAAGTAGTGAAACGCGCGCGAAAAGTGATTACCTTGCATGACTTGCATGCTTGTGGTTGAATAATCATGAAACGGAATAAACTATTCCTGCATTGAACTTCCTCGTTCTTTAGTAAATCCCGTTTTACCTAATCCAAGGAGAACTTTAATTCCTGAATTTGACAAAACGGATTAGTTGAAGAACGAGGCAGCGCTATACAGATGTCTCATGCACTTCAATTGATCGAAATGCTATTGTTGTTGCTCGATTAAACAATATTTAATGGGCTTTCTTTATGCTAGATTTATTTAAAACGGTCTTTATTCTCAGATTCATTATCACTTCAAAGCTTGAAGCTCTGTGCCGATACCGCTTTGCTTTCAATAGACTAATATTAACACACTAACACTTCACGTATGTGGATGTCAGTTGCGTGTTAAAATTTTGTGTTCCGTCTTGGTATTAGCAAACTGCGTATATACAATATTGAATCAACACACTTCCTTTATGGTTCTAGTTCCTGTTTCGAACTCGGCACTCAAAGACGGTTTGTTTCTTTAAGTAGCGTAACTCCGGCTGTATGCTTTGCATAAGCTTAAACGTTGTAAAATATGTTCTCAAATCAACGATAACAGGAACTGTCAAGTGCCTCATTGCCTAGCGATAAGTATAATTGTATTTTTAAAATGCAAGTTGAGGTATGTGTAGATACAAGTGCTGACGCAAGATGAGCTTATTTGGTCATTTTCTAGTGCTCACACACCCTCGGGTGTGTGGTATGGTATGAAAACATCACAAATACAATAGACAATAGATTGAATCATTTGTTGTAGTCTAAGTCTTTCAAATTAAAACGGAACTGACTTTCAATTTTTGCTATTTCATCAAATTTGGTTGTAATTGCTTATATCCATAAAATTGCCACAGCTATTAAGGGATTTGAAATATACCCTGGATGCCAGTGTGTATATAGCAGAACTACACAGAACAGCTGCTCAATTCAAATATTTACCAGACGATTTATAGTGGCGAAATCTCGTGATTTAACACAGCTATTATGACGTCACATCTATTGTTCTCTTTAACAACTCATTTAAAGGTCAAACTGATCGCATTTCCCCGAGTGATGATAGCAGCAATGTATTGTTTGAAAAATAATAGGAACACAATAAAAATGTCAAGAAAAATACGTTTTTGTGAGCTTGTTTTGCTTTAATCTTGGCAATTATTTCATTTTAACTAAGAAAAAAGTTTAAAAGGATAGTAAATAGTGTAATAATTCTAAGGCTATTATCAATCTAACTTCTTGCATTTTATTGGAATTTTACTAGTGTTACATAGTGTTTATTTCATATTTTTCAATATATCTAATGGTTTAATTACGTTTCATTGTTTAAATCATATTGTCACGTCATTATATAGGATTCGAATGCTGACTTGAAAAACAGAAAATTCAGTACACTCAATCATTTCATCTTACTGTATTATTGTTTTTAAGTGCAAATGCCTTAACTATAAACACCCAAATTTGAAATTAAAAAAATTGAGGTTGTACAACATGGTGCAACAATTGGAAAATCCAACAACGTAAACTTCATTACAATGGTCAATATTGTTTTTTTAGTTATGGTTTTTCTATTCTTGAGGTTTTAGTCAAAGTTGCGGTAAAATCATTTAAAAAGTAAGACTTGATTATGTTTTGTAAACTACCTGTTCGTAATCTGATATGGTTTGCATAAGCAAGCCATAAGATTAAACTTTCAAGATTTATGAAATGAGATTACTTTAACTTTTGTATATTTTGCTTCATTGTTTGAACAGAGTTGGTCGGTCTTAGTTTTGAGGCTGTACGAATGCTTAATCCAGCAGATCAATCATCAATACTGACGGCTAACCACACGATAGTTGTTTATCAGTTCCATCCTGATTGTTTTAAAAAGAATAAGTGCACTTCAAGATTACCTATTTTTAGCCTATTTATTCTACTCCCCAACTAATTTTGGAACATAATGATATAAATAAGATACATAACCAACCAATAATGACGCAAAACATGTATGACAGAATGTATGCAAATAATACTTGCAGTTGGATATTGGGGATTGCAATGAAGCTTAGTATATTTATACATTAAGTCAGTTTGGTTTGAGGTATATATGAGCTTTTCAGAATTAGGAAGCGACTAAATATGTGTTAAATATACTGACATGGTCAATATCAAGACTGTGCGAGAATTAATTTTTAGGTTTCCTAAGATAGAGCGATTTCAGATTAACTGTTTCTTATCGTGATGATCAAATCCTTTCTAAAAAGGAATACGTTTTCCAATGTTAAATCTTAAGGCAACTTCAACTATATTTAATTTAGAAGATGAAGCCTAGTGAGTAGTGGCAGCCATGAACGTAGCATGATCTACTTTGTCGTTGGGGGGGGGGGGGAGTGAAAATACCTGATTTTTAAAATTACGTTTAGTACGTTAACTAAAAGCGGTGTTTGAAATTTAGTGTGTTTTTTTCATGAGTATACATTCAAGTAGCAGGTGTTTCTTTCGAATGAATATACTAGCATAACGAATACGGGGTTAAATCTACTGGAGGGATCGGGATAAAAATTTGTTCACTTGACTTCCACATTTGCGGCCTCTCAATTTACCTGAAAATCAGCTCACGTCACCTCTAAATTTACCTGACATTCACTAATGAACAGATATTGAGGTGGCAAGCCCCGCCGGTCGCTACGACCCTGGTGGCATTAACTAAACCTCTCATTAAACTGAGTCCTTTATGATGTCTCCCTTCCTTGCCATCTTAATCGCTTTGGTAGTTTCTCTAACAACAGTTGTTTGAGCGAAAAGAAATCAACAATTTATAGTTGGAAAACTGAATGGATTCACTGGACTGAACAATGCAAATGCTAACTGAAACCATCTCTAATTAAACTGAGTCCATTAATGATGTCCTTTATGATGTCTCCCTTCCTTGCCATCTTAATCGCTTTGGTAGTTTCTCTAACAACAGTTGTTTGAGCGAAAAGAAATCAACAATTTATAGTTGGAAAACTGAATGGATTCACTGGACTGAACAATGCAAATGCTGTTTGGCATCAAAACTGATCAAGATATGAAATCAGGGGAGAAATTGGAAGCAATCTTTATATTCTTTGCAATTGGAAATTTACTGAAACGTATTTTGAGAATAAATACTATAAATACTATAACAACCATAATCGACTCAATCTTTCATGAAACAAGAAACTACTCTATGTTATAATTAATAGTTTGCAAAACAGAGATATTGTTCTCAAAACTAAGAATGTCAATGACTTTCAACAAAAGGTCATGTCCCGTCAATCATATGGTCTGTCAATTAAAGTAACGTTTTTCGTGTTGTTTAAATATGTTGATGATTCGATCAGGGCCAAGGTAAACCAAGTTGGTCCGAAGTACCTCATGCCGATAGATAAAGTTGATCTTCTATCCTGCTGCTGTTGTTCCGGGCTATTGTCCCGGTCTTGTCTGTACCATTTCCTGATCCAACCTGCCGCGACCACAACTCAGTGGCCGCCATCTTGAATTATACTTTGCTCCCCACTGTGTCTTCATGTGGTGCACATCATGGGGGTATTTGCTTCACACAAACTTGGGCATCGCATGTCGATATGTTACATAACTTAATACTTGGCCTGGGCAGCAGGTGTCTGTAAATATTTGGGTATCACGGACAATACAATCGATCATACAATACAAATGATAATACAATACAAATGGTTAATAAATAATAATACAAATTACTATCTATGTTCGTAGGCTAAATAACACTTATAATTGTTGACAAATGTACCCACGAAATGACGAAAATATTGCAGTATTTATATAAACTCTGGAATATAACTATTATATTACAAGATTTTGTTTCACGAATTGAATCATTTGAATATAAATTCATGAAAGGTTGCCTGAAATAGCGTATAAACCATTTACATGCTGAATAGCAAATGTGGTATTCTGAAAGATCTGGTAATTCTTGTATTGTCAGTGTTGATATTAGGAAAAACTACTGTGAAAAAAATTCTGGACGTGCAACCTTTGTCATTCACCATGATTATCCAACATTACAACATATAAGTATACTGTTCCCTAGCTTAACTACATGTATGCTCATATAAATTCTTTATAAATCCTTTGCGAGGTTCTTTGTCCCTTTGAGACCTACCGTATTCCAAATGTTTTCTTACCGACTTCAATCAAACTTTACTTTGAAAGGAGTTGGTTTACTGACGTCAAAGGAAATGGCCCTAATTAACCTCCCACAATGATGTATGATAACATTAATAATATTCAATATATTTTACATGTTCAACAATGCAATTGAAAATCGGAATTACGGTATCTGGTCAGATTTTGTGCGGTTTCAATACAACACTCGTATTAACATAAAAGATATAGTGGAATTTAAAATGCCGTTCTCCCCACAAAATTATAACTTTATGATACATGCCATACTTGATATGTTCGATTTCCGACTTTTACCGTCAAAGTAACGAGCTATTGTCTACAAAAGGCACTAATTAAAACTTCACGATTCTGCAGTGTTTTTGAGTGACAATTCAGTATAGGATTCATCCTTAAAATTAGAATCTTTTAAAATGCACGGAGCCTTTTAAACTCACTTTGAGATCTCATGTTTAAAAACACGAATGTGAAGGATGTGAATTACGTGAAGTCAGATTTTAGCCATTATTCTCATTTTTTTATTTTTGATGTTTATATATATATATATATATATATATATATATATATATATATATATATATATATATATATATATATATATATATATATATATATACCGTTAATGTAAATGAGCGCGAACAAAAAGAAAACATGTTAGATAAACGACAACATTGCCATTGAGGCCTTGTTTTCGTTCATTGAAAATTGTACCGTGCATATTACACGCCAAGAATTAAGTAATTTTTCTTTGTATTTTCAACAACGCTTTGTTCTATCAACCGAACAGATA
Source organism: Paramuricea clavata (assembly GCA_902702795.2). Classification (NCBI taxonomy): domain Eukaryota; kingdom Metazoa; phylum Cnidaria; class Anthozoa; order Malacalcyonacea; family Plexauridae; genus Paramuricea; species Paramuricea clavata. Next base: position 22,050 of record CACRXK020003089.1, on the reverse strand, counting down.
TAATTGTCTTACTATATTTATATAAAATATAATACAAATGTTTCAGTGACAGTTTGCATAAAATATTGTAGCACAATTTTCATTAACTTGCAATAGCGATGAGGCAGGGGGATTATTAGAATTTATTTCGCTGATTTATATATAGCCTATACTATTTATTATACATGCATGGCGAAAGACGTGCCTGAGAAAGACGTGTCTGAAATTTCTACAAGGTTCGCTGAAGTTCTGTGACGGCTGCCTTAATTCCTTAATCCAAAACCACTTCAGTAATATACGTATTATTACGTATGTTAATCACGTGGTTAAACGTTGGTTGAACACACTTGACCTTGAAATATATTTAGGCTTTCTGGAAGTTCAGATGGAGGTTAATCGCTGTTCGTTGTCATTCAGGAATATTCCAGAGGCAAAATTATTCTTGGAGAAAAATGACCACAATTTACTGATATCTAATTTCATAGACTTCATACCATGCAGGCAATTTCCTTTTCTTAAATCTAGACACAACCCCCTGCTATGTATATAGCGTTTACCATGCTGTTACGTTGCATAGACGGCTTGTTAGAAAGTGGTCACGTATTTATGTAACGAAAAATATTTTTAATATAAACACCAGTATTTTTGACGGACTTCTTTCTAAATTATGCTGAAGGTATAACCATGACACGTGCTTTTCCAAAGTACCACAAATGAAGTAAACTCTTCTAATAGATTGTAAAGAAAGTCTTCGAATAATTATTTTTGTCACAACATATTCTAATCTCTCATCTCCTCTGCCGGGGAACTATACTCTATAGCCTTCCTCACTCACCAGCTTCTCCAATTTCAATTTTTATTTGCACTTTTGAGAGATTCTTTTCACTTTTGAGAGATTCTTTTCAGTCTAAAGATATTTGGATACGAAACATTACATTTTCATTAGAAAAGCAATAAAACCAAAATAGTACATCTCTCCAAAGTGTAAATAAACACTGAATACCATGCTGGAAAAAAATGTCATTTGGACAAAATGTCAGTAAGAATTAATTTATTTTATTATTCAAGCAATATTAAGTGGTTCTAGAAGTGATTAATTAAAGACTTCTCCGTTGTTCAAGACAAATAAACATTTGTCCGAGGGCTGTTCAAATCATCCCATGACGTATACGAATTTACTCGAACTAGCTTCACTGTGACCTTGACTATTCTTTCATTTATAATTCACTAATTTTAATGGCCAAATCATTTATTGTCTAATACAATAAATAAAAAAATACAATTTGTATTTACTCCACTAAAACATTAATATTCCTTTTCAACATTGAAATTTAAGCTATAATATATGCGGTGGCATTACAACCACACCAAATTCTTTTTCTATCCTGATTGCAGTCCGAAATTTCGAGAAGTTTCTCCGAAATTTTCTCCGTACGTTCTAGTATTAGATTTCCGCATTTTTACCACACCTAACCAATTGTTTTACTTTGTTTACAGCGCCCAGCTCCTTAGAAGGAAACCTCGCAACATCAGGAGTATTTTCAGTCAGTGAACTTTACCGATATTCTCAAAGTAAGTTTGAAACCTCGATATAATGTGAAAGGCAAACCTCGCTTAACATTAGACTTGCAACAAGTCAGGGGGGGAAACGTTGGTATTACAACTGGAGGGGTGTTAGTTTCTTTTCCAGACAAGAAGGGCGTGGCTCAATTCCATCCTTCAATATTCCTAAAATGCCTGTCGACGGGGATGGCTCAGTGGAATATCATTCGTTGGCTACAATCATCCGGTTATTTTCAACATTTGCCCAACGAAATTGGGTTGATTTGCCCTAAAATATAATAAAACTGGAGGGGTGCACCCCCTCCACCAGGAGCGTATCTACCGTGTGGGAGCGACCTTAGATTAAGCCGACCAGTATCATCCATATTTGATTTCTCTATTAGTGAAGGCTGTGTCCCATCTTTGTGGAAGTGTGCCAATGTTTTGCCTTTGGGTAAAACTCCACAACCGCGATCTATTGAAACTGACCTCAGGCCCATTTCCTTAACAACCGTCCTTAGTAAAGTACTCGAAGGGTTTGTGTTCCATTGGTTAGCTGACATTATTATGCCTTACATCGACCCCTACCAATTCGGCAGCGTTAAGAAGACATCTACGACTCATGCCCTCGTTCACCTAGTTGGCTTATCATCATCTACTTGGTCGATTGTTCGCACTGGCGTGCCACAGGGAACTAAACTGGGTCCTTTATTTTTCTTGGTCATGGTCAACGACCTGTCCACCGAGCTCCCTAACTATCAACAGACATCCATTGGAAGCCGTACAATCAACTAAGCTATTCGGCGTAATACTATCATCAGACCTGAAGTGTGATAAACACATCGAATATATCTGCTCCAATGCCAGTAAGCGTCTATATGTCTTAAGATCTCTAAAACGAGCCGGTGTCCCCCCATGCGATCTTCAGCTTGTATTTTGTTACTTTGTTCGACCATTACTTGAGTATGCCTGCTCTGTCTGGCACTTCTCGTTGACAGCAAAACTAAGCGATAATATCGAGGACATACAACGTCGTGCGGTGAGAATAATCTACCCACACTTGACTGACAGAAGAGAGTCCCTATGCAGGTCGTTTTACAAAAACACTCGCGTCAGATGATAAACTAAAGAACTTAATCCCTGAACCTGTTGTTGAACATTACCATCTGAGGCGCCCTCGCAAACTTCCACTGTTCAAGTGTAGAACCAAACGTTTCAGTAACAGTTTTTTACCAACATGTGTCAGAAAGTGGGACAATTGTCCTTGATCTGATTCATTTTAAATATTATTAGGTAGCTAGTATTTTAATTAGAGTTTCAATATTTAACAATACTTGTAACTTGAGTTTGTCAATTTGTTATTGCTATAAATTAATAAACCATTACCACACCCCTTCTGTATTTTCGCCCCTGCTCCAAGTCTTCTTGCGTGGAGAAAATCCACATTATCATTGCTAAACCAGTAGGATCTTCTCTGCATATATTATTGATGATAAGATCTGGACAGGTTTTACCTCCTGATAGAGAAGTGAAATCTATTGTCGAAACCACAATACTTACAGTCACATACTCAAAAATCCATCTTCTAAACTAAACTACAGCTTAATATACATACTGAATTGCTCTATCATTTCTGCAAAATAATTCTCCCGACAGATCACGTAAAGACCATCCTAGGTGGTCATTTCATCCGGTATCAGTGTAAAACTAGATTACTACTCTTTAACAGGCGACTGCATGAGTGGAAATTTTAATCAGACAACTGCATATTGCAAAATTTAAACCTGGCCTCTCAAAGTTGAAAGGCATATGTACTAACTACTGTGTCACAAACATTCATTTGGACTAACATTAATTTCTGACAATAGCTTCCATCGTATCCGGCCATTCAGGAGCGAAATACTCAAGAGCAGACCTCGAAGGCGTAGGATACTGTTCATCTCGAAATTATGGACCATCAGTTGTGGAAAACTCGCCATATTTATTTGATCAACTGACAAGAAAACGAAGTCGTACGAACAGTTCATCGATGGATGACGACATGGAGGAGGACGAAGAAGGTGGTTTCCACGGCAATAATAACCGTTCACCTGGAAGTCAAGGCTCTTCAGGATGGGAAGTTGATCAAGGTAAAATACGAGGCAAGGAGTGGAAGCGTAATATTTCTATTTCAACATTCAATATTCCTACTCTTTCAATATTCCTAAAATATCAAATCCAAAAATTCATTCCAATTTTGTTTCAAATATTCATATTCCTAACCTATATATTCATATTCCTACCTCAAATAGTCATATTCCTGCCATAAATATTCAACTGATTCAAACTACTTTAAACCTAGTATAAACCTAGATACCGTAACGAACCATAGTGACAATTTACTAATGCACCGAATGAAAGTACTTCATGAGACAGCGGTTAGTTCAATAAGGCCGGAATTCAATTCGCGCTTAGTGAAAGTACGTCACCTTGGCTATAGAGTCTCGTTTCGTGATTGCGGCGCTTGGCTTCAACTAATCTCGCATACACGAAAACGAGGCTCTATAGCCAAGGTGACGTATTTTCCGGAAGTGTGTATTACTTTAATACGCAGTTTTCTGATTATAATCTTGCCTCAGTTCCATAAAACAACGTGCTTCTAGTTTCAATCTGCCAAACACCGCCAGTTTTGTCCTGGTAATCTGGTTTCTTCTTGTAATATTCATGCACACAATTTAAACCAAAACTTAGCACAACTATATTTCTTATATTTCTCTTGACAGCAAGTCCTTCTCATTATTCACAAACACCTCTGTTGAAACCGAAGACGGAGCCGCCATTCGGACTGGGATGTAGTTACGTCACTACAGGTGTGACTGGACCTCAGAAAATGGACACAGCAGCTATGATCAGAGTTGCTCAAAATGGACATCCGTGGCCTCCCTTATACGGGCATCATACTCACAATGCCTTAGCCAGATCTGCACCAGCTGTTTTGCAGAAAGGACCTGCATTTCCCCACAATGCAATGCTGGCTGAAATGTCTCATTTACAATTCCGTGTTCCGACAGGTAAATATAGTACACTATATTAATACACTGCCGGCTATATAGTGACTATTGTCAAAGTTTTAAATTTAAACGACCGATCCGAACCCCTAACCTTAACCTTTTGAGGGTTAGAAAAGGCGGGGAAAAAGTTTAAAAAATTTTAAGAAAAATAATGCTATAAAGTCAGACAAAACACAACCCGACCCAGACTGCGTTTCACTTTCCGCACGCAGCGCCTTTACCGTATGCGCTAACGGCAAGCTCAGTAAAAGCTAGCGCGAACAAAAGTTTTTATATTTAACTATCTCACTATATATATAGCCGGCAGTTTATATAGCCGGCTGTATTAGTCGCTTTGTATTAAATTCATATTTAATACAAGCCACAAGGTCAAGGAGATGTGTCGATTTTATTACTTTATGGAACGGTTTTTATTTCACAACGAGTAAATAATAAAAATTGAACAAACGAACCAATCGTGAAAGAAATATTTGACACTGTCGCTGACAACACACAAGGTCCACAAGTTGACAAGTGAAATATACGAAAAAAATAGATTTCTTACCGCTTATTTCTTCATTTTTTGCTGGAATTCGAATCGAAGATATTTATCTGAAGTAATTTCAGCCTTGATTGTTTTTCTGATGATAATATAGTCGCTTTATTAGCGGAAAATGCAATAAAAACTCTCACTTCTGACAGCGACTTCGCTAAAACCGGGCGCAATGTTTACACATAATATGAGCGGGAAAACACCACCAATCAAACGCTGAGACAATATTAAAATTCACCATGTGAGAAATTAAAATGCAACATGCTCTGGGTACGAGCTCGAGATTGATCAAAATGCTGAGAGTCTTGAGACGATAAATTTCACATGTGAAAAATATCGTCCGCCATGAAGATACGATTTTTATTTCACTCATCTACTGCACAGAAATATACTTATATAATAGGAAACATTACCCAATCCCTGACCGACGCCCATTCTATTTTACCATAAATAATAACTACAATTGTTTAAAATGGTAAAATATTTCTTAAGCACAAACACTTGGTAGAAGTTGCTCAGTACCAGATTCATCAAAGAATGGTTCAACTGCATTTCTAGAGAAGCTAACTGGAGTGAAACAAGATTGTTTATCTCCTCTGGTAGTGAGTAGATCATCTCCTGGTACAGCAAATGGTAATGTTTCTACACATCGTCCAACACCAAGTGATCTCCTCTGTAATAATACTGGAAATAACTTCAATGAAAGAACACAGGTATGCTGAGTAAGACGTAGTTTGCGGATGAATTAACATTTTTTCATGATTTGGTGTGATCAAGCCGAGAAAAATTCTTATAAATTGTTATGTAAAATGCAATTTTAATTTTCTTCCTGATGAAATGTCAAATTCCCCTAACGCAAGCAAAATACTAAAACGTTTCTGATTGGTCGCTGGAAAATCGGCTGATCGGAGCTTGCTTGACACGGCATTACGGCAATGAAATACGTGGATCTGCTCTTGAAAATCTCAAAATAATCAAAATTTTATTGGCATTTTGATAATTTAAGGCTTCATTGGTAAAAAAAGGAGCACACAGTTAAGGGTATTTAATATTTTGAATATATAAGCCGTGCGCACGCATTTCAGCCAATCTAAAACGCTCTTATATGACATTTATTATAATATATATGAAATGTTATCCTTTTGGTTTTTGTTGCCCCCCCCTGACAAAAACTCCTGGCTACGCCTCTGTTCTAGCCTCCTCCGCAGGCAAGCCTGTGGCTTCGGAAACGGCAAACTCAGTAAAAATGTCGGAAATTCAATGTTTTGGTTGGGTACGAGTGGACGGCAACGGACTAGGGGGGTCTTTTCGCATGAAACGCAGCCAAAAGTGAATTTCCAACGTTTTTAGTGTAAATTTGTCGGTTCAGAAGCGTAGGGTTCTTGCCGAGAAGGCTAGGAATTTTCAACAAATGATCATTTATCAAATACTAACTGGTTTATCTGTGTGTTGAATATTTACAATGGTGATTAGGTTCGTTTTCTTTGGTTTTGAGACAGCACTCTATTGTCAGTGATAAAGCTAGTGTAACTTAGTCTCCTCAAAATAAATGTTCCATTCAATTTAGGCACAGGACACCCAGTGCGCGCAGTATATCAATGTAACGTCAGCGAACAGTTTATCCAGCGGCGGTGTCAATCCAGCGGTAATAAACTCGTTGAGTGATAACAATGACGTTCTTTCATCTCAGTGCACTAACCTCAGAGCTGCGCAACTCCAACAACAGTGGTCCCAAGGTATCCACACCGTTCCTGTCAGTACCATGGCTGTGTCGTCAGATACCGCGGGGGCTGAGTACCAGTACTTCGTCAACCAAGCAGGTAAGACTGCTCATTACATTAGTTGATATTTTTTACACATGACCGTAGAATTCCCGAAGTAGCTACCGGACCTGGGAACAATGTTAAATGTCCTCGGATTCCGAATTATCCGTTTTCAAATGCTCGTCAAAAGTGCGAAAAAAACAATTCACTGTCTCTCAGATGTGCATAACAATAAAGTAAACCTAACAATATTCGTCTTACATATTGTTTGCACGTTTGATCCTTATGATCAAAATTGCGATAAAGTATGCGTGAGAAACGTTGCTGAGGCAAATGCCTCTAGAGAGGATTCCGAGACTCATTTTTCCTACGTTTGATGCTGGAAATGAGATACACGGTAACGTTTTCCTTTCGCTTATATATTGTATTTTTTTCTTTTCAGAAAGGTTGTTTGGTATAATTCCAAATGATGCTGTAGATGTTGCCGTTGACTCAACCAGAACGGCGACGTAGTTGTTCGACATAAACTGGATAGTTTCCGTTGTATCGCTGACACAAATGTATTGTGGGTAGCCATATTCAGGAAAGGGATCAACATCCGGTTTTTACTACGAGATGAACGTCATAAATGCATTCTTTTGGAGATCTCTAGAAAAGTAGAATACGTGAATTACGTGTTATTTTATGTTGTACAGTTCATGAGTAGGCCAAGTCAAGATAGCTTCAAACGAGGTTTTTGGCTGCAGATAATACAGTAGTGTAATAAAACAGCATAAATTCCTAGGATTCAGCTCAAAAGAATTTAATTTTTAAGAGGGGTACAGAGAGATCGTAAAAGGTTGTAAGATACAAGAGTGAACATGTACTTCATGTATGGTCATATTTCCGGCAGACATATTGCAATGCGTCTTCGAAAGAGGCGTCAGGAATTTATGTCTTCATTCGACTCCACTACTGTGAAGCTCTGCAAGTGCCAATTAAGCAATGTTAGCTTTATAATAACATACAAACACTCACAGAATACTTGCAATTTGAGTACCATGATCAGAGCTATAAAAGCCTAGAACTTGAAAGAAGCGTTTTTGAAGCCTTAGAACTTACCGATTATTCTCTTTTACCCAATAGCCGAATTCATATTAGAGACGGGAAACTCGTCTCAGACGGGAAACTCATCTAATATGAATCCAGGGGCAAGACGAGTTTCCCGTCCGAACTTTCCCGTCCGAACTTTCCCGTCTAACTTACCCGTCCAGAAAGACGGGAATCCCATCTAGACGGGAAACTCGTCTTAAATTCGAATTATCCGTCTCTAAATTCATATTCAGACGGGTTTTCACAGACGAGTTTCCCGTCTAAGACGAGTTTCCCGTCCCTAAAATGAATTCGGCTAATGGCCATTCGTGGACATTTACCCATCGTTTCCATGTTAACTTATTTTAGCATGTTAGGGGCAGATAAAGATTATATTCCCATATTTTCCTGGACGAATTTGTTTCTTGCTGTTCTTAGGCTCAATAACAAAGTAATTTTCAACCCTACTAAACACAAAACATGAGTAAGTTTTGACATGAAAACAAGGCCATTGTGTAAAAGAGAATAATCGGTAAGGTCTATAATTGAAAGAATTCGCATTGGAGCCCCCGTACATGTGAATATAAAAAGTTTGCAAACATGCACGAGTCACTTTAAAGATTACATGAAGAGTCACGTTTATTCTTGTTATTTTCATCATTTTAGAGTGTATTTAACTACAATGTAAATTTCGACTAACGTGTTCAGAGCCAAAGATATGAACTTAAGATAGCTTTAAAGTATTATGAAGTATTTAGTAAATATTGATAAAGTCCCATTCATTCTATTTTAAACCTGCCAAGCAGGAAATATAACGTACAAATATGCTGTTTAGTAGTGGTACTTACAAAGTATAAATTGTGATTTAGTAGGCAGTAGCTTATGGATTCATGGTAGTGTTGCAAAATCACTTGATGCATTTCTTCAACTTCATTTGCATAATGATAATTTATAGGGGTTGCGTGTCCACAACTATTTTATAACAGATCAATGACAACACACGACATAGTTATAGCACAAGCACCCACAGAAAAATTTCGTTCAAGTGATTTATATACTGTCTGCCAATTGATTCCAACAGATACCTAATGCTATAAAAATTATTGTATTCTACATTATTTTCTTTCTGTTATGACTTTGTGAGATAAAGATTAATATAATATTTAGTTTCTATTTACATCAACAGTAACTGATATTTTATGTAAATTCTAAATGAACTAACAAAAGTACTTGGTGTCAGCACCTGTACATGAGGTTGTAGGCAAACTGAATAGCGTTGTGGAATGGCTGTCGAGCGGCACAACAACGCTGAAACGTTACAAAGACGTTTCACTTAAATATTATTCAGTAATTTACAGTCACTGTAGTCTAAGCCCCAAGTTTGTTCTTTATGAATAAAGTAAATATTGAGAAATTGGTATTAATTATTTTTAGCATTTCCTGTTCAGTTTATTTTGCCTCTACTTTTTATTCTTTTTTTGTCACGCTATAGCCTCATCAACAGAAGTTGGTTTCATGGGTCTGTGTTATAGTTTATCACACCCCTGTAAAACAGGAAAGGTCATGTCAGGAAAACTAACTACAAAGGATACTAAATCCAAAACTAGTGGAAGTCACACAAGCAATTAAATAGATAATGCCAAAAGAACAGGAGGCAATGCAGCACTAGCTCTGTATCATAAGAAAACTGAACTTGAAGTTGAAAGTTTAGTTTCCGGTGAAAAATTATACCATAACAAAATTCGTTAATTGTGTCTAAAGCTCTCTTTAAATTAAGGAGGTCATATGACTCATATCCTTCCCAAGGGATTTTTGAAGATTTAAGGTACTTTAATTACTCACTTTGTCTTTAAGATTACATGTTTTTACAGTTTTCAATAAAATACATGAGAGAAAAGCTCTTGAAATAACATTTCATGAATTTCTCCCCTTAGCAACACGTTAGCAACGTGTTTTCACTCACATTTTTGCCTGAATATATTGCTGGATGTTATTTACGGCCTTCTCTCTCAGCTGCGTTTTGATTGGTGGAGCTATGGTAACCACTTGTCTTTGTCCTCTGTAATTTTACAACAACGGTAATTTTCTAGTATAATCCTTGTTATTCTGATGGTAGTCAGACTAAAAAATAGGAAATACTAGAAAGAGAAAAGTGGTGGAACACAACCATCGTCATCGAAAAAGGCAAAGATTTTCAAATATGGCGGACAGTATGACAAAAACCCTATGGTCTTGCAGTTTGAGAAAATCGTGATGATATTAGTGAGATGGCAAAGGCTATATCGCTTTATCATGTTTCATCAACTGCATGATTATGGAATCCTCAACATCATCTCTGCCCTGATGGAGAACACAGTTGTTGTGTTTATAAGAGAGATAGGCATACCAACATAAAAATAGAATTCCAGAGTGTATTCACTGTATTGTTAAACTTATTGAGCCAATATTTAACTAATTAACTTGTTGGGAAAATGCACTCATGGCTTGACGCAAAACGTCCACATATATGTTGAACAAGAAACTGTTGCTATTGCAACTTATGTAGCTATCCTAAACGATGGTGACATTTCCTGCATCAAACTTTTAAACGAGGAGAAAGTAAAAAAGAAGAGAAAAACACTCAGACACCTGAGAAAAAAAACAAAACTACTGTATACGGTAGATACTGCCAAAGACGCAGAAGGAGCATAGATATCTTATATACACTAGATAGTGCATCTAATTATACTGCAATTCAAAAATTGAAGCCGTGATTGCAGTCTCAGGTCGTTCCCATGAAATGAGAAGATTCGTATGTTTTCTATTTATTAAACAGGGAACTTAAACATTAAGTTATCCCTATTCCAAATACGTTTTTAAACTTTTCAAATGATGAAAGTTATTGTTGTTTTTAAGCGTTTATTAGCAGGTGGGAACGACCAACATGGCCGCCATCTATTCAAATGGGGGTAAGCGCTGGACTTTTCTTGGCTTCAATTTTACTAAAAGAGATGCGCTATCTAGTGTATATAAGATATCTATGAGAAGGAGTAACCTATGAAGCTGGTAGCTTCTAAAGCTTTTAGAGATACAAAAAACATTAACTAAAAATTTGAATGTAATTCTCTGGTTTTGATGATATAACCACAACGGGAAATCGTTGTGACACCACAGCTTCTGTAATACTTGTGGCAACCTCCATTCCCAGGGTTTTCCCCTCGACGTCAGGGTTGGGCAAAATCAACGTATAAGAACGTTGCAAAAGCATATTCTTAGATATACAAATAACAGCAAATCATTATACGATTTGTTATGCAAATAACTAATGAATATAAACTAAACACTGTTCCAGAACACCGTGTGCACTCCATTTCATATCGTTCCAGAACAGTGTTCCAAATGTTCTGGAACAGTAAATGGAGCAGCCTCAAGACTCCTCCGTGCGTGCGGTACAACTTGAATATTTAGGACGATACATGCACCACTTACTGCCACCACCCACTGGTATTCTGCTTTATAGTAAAATACTCATATTTTATGTGTTGCAGTAATTTATAGCAGGCACATTATAAATGTTATACAATTAATTAAAGATCTTTCATTAGCATTGCTATTATTGCCTATTGGGCAAGAAGAACAATCCAGTTTAAAATCCAGCTAATAGAAAAATACTTTCTACTAATTATAAACTTAAATACCTTAATACCTAATGAGCCGTCCAGGTTTGGCTAACCGCTAACGCGCGAGTCTGAAGAGAGATTTTGTAAAACTTTAATTTATTAACTTCAGCTATATTTTACTTTAAACAATAACTTCAACTCTTTGTAGCTGCTATAACCAGTGGCGTAGCCAAACCTTAACTTTTTTTGGGGAGGGCGAACCTCACGCCGAAGGCTTGAGACCATCTAGGAAGGTCCGGGGGCATGCACCCCCGGGAAAATTTTGAAATCTAGGTTCCCTGAATTGCGATTTCAAGCATTTTGAAGGTGAAATCTAGCAGAATTCCGAAGATTATAAAATACATCGAAGACATGAATTTTCAGACATTTCTACTCGGAATTAAATAAATTGGAAAAGTCACCTTGAATACAAGATGGCTGTGGAGGAGGCTATGGAAGGGCATAATCTCATTATCAAGTAAATCAACTGCAATGCTGACAGCAATCATGAGCAATTCTGCTTCGCACTTCGGGGGCAGAAATGGCTTTACTGGGGGGGGATTCTTTCTCTAGGGGGGGGGGGCAATTGCCCACCAGATATATAGTTAAAGGCACTGGGGCGAGGATAAATGGCTATATAATTATGTAGGAGCTCCTGTGCAATCGTTTGGCTTCAACATACAGGTATTCGTGCAGACAAAAAAGGAAAAGCATAGAGTTGTGAAATTGTGTTTTGTTTTATAATTCTGTACTGACGATCCCAAACAATTATTGTACATTTGTACGTTAACACTCCATCCTACGTGGTGTTTAATATAAACGATGATAACCTAGCTATTTTTAAAAAAAACTATGACCTAGAAACAGTTTTAGAATCAATAGAATATCGACATTCAATATCTATTTGGCTAGTGTCCACGTTTTGACCAATGCAAAATTTATACCATTTCCAAATGGCAACAATTCAATGGCATATTATAAAAAAATATTTTAAATATTGAAAATAGTGAAATGAAACTGCACCAGAGAATATAAGAGCAATTTCAAAGCATACGATGATCATACCTTGATTTTTTATACCTAGTTTTTATACCTTGATTTCCTGACTTGTCTGTTGCTATAAAAATCCGCAGTTTAGTATGTCCTTATAATTTAAAAGCAAACAGAAACCAAGTTTAGCAAGTATTTTGAAATGTATATGATTCTCAAAAATGATTGTACAAAACGGTCATTCAAAGATGATTGGACGTACAGAACGCTTGCAATCGAAGTGTTCTTAATTTAATTAAATGGTCTTAGGCAATCAATTTTCTATGGGTCACGTGATCAGCTCCGACCACAGACGGCCCAATCTCTGAATCATGGGCGCACCGGGTGGGGGGGGGGAGGGGCGGAAGGGGCGGCAGCCCCCCAGTTTGTTGGGCAAACAAAGCCAGTCGGGCAATATTCGCTTCACAGTCGGGCAATATTGGCTTATTATAAAAATAAATGGGACAAATTCTGTCAATTTTGTTGGAAATTCTGTCAATTTTGTGGGAAATTAAATATGCTATCTAACAGGAATTTTTCGTAATCACTCCTCCCCCCCCCCCGTACGCCCATGCTCTGAATGTTAGTATATGTATAAAATATATCTAACTCAGTGTTAAATAGGATGCATTTGTTGTGTTTCTGAGTTTAGTTGATGCGATTGCTTTACGTTTTCGTCGTACTTGAACGGTCGTCAGTGACTGGCACTGAACTACATAGCTATAGGATAAGACGGACTTGAATGATGTGGTTTCTTTGCACCATTTGCACTTCACTTGGTGGAATTAATATTAGAATGTTAGGGTTTGTAATCCAAGTGATTATATACATTTTAAGACCTGACCAGGAACGACTGCGAAAAATGCAGCACAAGGTCCTCTGGTAGGAATTGTAAACGTAAAGCAATCGTATCAACTAAACTCAGAAACACAACAAATGCATCCTATTGACAAGTTAGATATATTTTTTACATTTAACAAATATATAGAACATTTTCCGTGTTGATATACAGTTATATCAACACGAGTGGAAATTGGGAAAACGAGAAATTGTGTGGAAACACGACGCCCAAAAGGCGGAGTGTTTTCACACAATTTCGAGTTTTCCCAATTTCCACGAGTGTTGATATAACTGTATATCAATACGGAAAAATGTTTTATATTTGTTTTATAATATAGCACAAAGAAACATAAAGAAAGAAATTTTCCGACGTTTCCGTGTTGACATTGAGTTATGTCAACACGGCTCTTAGCCAATCAGCGTTCAGAATTTACAAATGCTATAGTATAAATACTGCTATATTTTTGAATTATTTCGTTATTAAATATTATAACGGTTAAATACTGCGTATAAATATTCAAAATATATAGAACATTCAGAGATTGGGTCGCCTGTGCCCCTACCAGGGTTTTTCCTCCACAAGAGGGAAAAGCCTGGGAACGAGGTTGTACTTTTGGTAGAAAGCTGACATTTTGCATGCTTAAGGCTACTTACTGACATTATCTAGTGCCTGACACTCAACTCACTTTATCTAGTGCCTGACATTTCAATATATTTCTTTAATGACGAATAATTGAGATTTAATGCCTTAATTAACATCGAATTTGCATGTAATATTCAAATTTGCTCTGATATTTTCTTTAAAAAGACTTTAGAGCAAAAAGTGTCATATAAGCTTTCTAAATATAAGTTACTTATTTTATTCTGTTTATCATGTTTACCGTGAACCCAATTTTCGCTAATTGCATGCCGCCATATTTGCATAAGCAATGAGTAATTAAACAAATTATACGATATGATTTCTACTAGTTTGTCCTTCCCAAAAATGGTTATGCTATGTCGCAGTCGTTAAAAATTAGGATAATTTAGGACCGCTATTGGGAGGTCATAGGTTACTATGGAAACATTTCTCCTAACAAAAAATGCTTTCAAATTTGTAGAGGTGTAGTCACTATAAAGCATATCGTCTGCATGTCTCTAAAAAAATACAGACGGGCGAACCTGGCTACAATTCATGCATAATGCCTGTTTCAAAATTGCTGTTCTTTTGTTTGTCAGGTATCAGCTAATATTTTTTTTCCATTCAGAAAGTCGGGAGTTTTGAAAATTTGGGATTCGTTGGGTCCATGCCACTGGGAAAAAATATGAAATCCATACTATGAAATTTGCAATTGTACCACTAAATCCATATTATATCGATACTATTTCCATACTATATCCATACTATGGAAATATACAATTATTATGGATAATCAAAATCCATTCTATTTCCAATAAAGGTCCATACAAATATGGATTTTGAAAATTTTTCCAGTGTGCTCTTTTGATGCTAGATGTCAGTTAAAAGATTCTTGGCCAGAAAATATTTCTCAATAGAATTCCTCAGGCGGTTCTTATGTCCTGACTTCTTCACCACCTATCTTCCAGTGTGTAGATCTTCTCCGCTCGCTTGAACTTGCGAGGAACATTAATTCAGTGTCAGAATCTTCGTTTTCTTCATTTTTCAGATCAATATGCCGTTCTCTAATTGCATGGCTGGTCGTAAGGGAGACAAGTACTAAGTCATCTGCGACGTCCTATGCCTCTGGTCTGGTGGGGTATTCTGCTGTTTGATACACGAGTCAATCGTTTGCAAGGTTAAATGGAAGCGCCGACGCCACACAAACTTGCCAGTCACCTTTGTAATCGATTCAAAGCTCTTCAAGAATAGAGCTGTCAGAGCTGCCACTCCTTACACTATTCAATAATGCTATACTGCTTCTGGTATACGCTGAATACTAACCGTTGGCAAGATTTTGCGAAGCTTGAGATTAATAAAAGGGTGCAGATTCCTCATCAGTTCTTTAGCCTTGGGTGCATGCCTTCATAAATCATAATGTGTTGTTCTTCTGACTATATACAGTAGTTTGAGCGATCAATTTTTGCGAATACAGATAATTTCTTCTTTTGTTGATGTTTCAACAATAACATCGACTATCGAGGCTAGTAACCTTTATCAACCTCTGCTTCGTGTATGTCAGATTATGCCGGTTATTGACTGTGATTTATTCAATATTTCGTTGAAGTGCTTTGCGCATCGACCTCTTTGTTAAAAGTCTTGCTGCTTGTCTTTGATCGGTGCGTCAATTGTTCGACCATGCGTACACCACACTGTCCACACACCTTGCCTTGCTTTGCTCTTCTTTTTTGGTTGGTGGCACCTGAATCGTCCGTCTTCTAGATTCTCTCTTCACTACTCGATTTGAAACTTTGTATACCAGTTTGTACATGTCTTTCCGTTTGTTAATTCTTGCTTCCATGACTTGCTCTTCTATGATGATTTGCTTTATCAGGGTTCTCGATGGATTGCCATGTATCTGCTGTTATCCAGTCATTTTCTTTCCTTGATTCCCAGCTTCGACCTTCGCGTTTCACTCGTCCGAGTTGAAATCCCACTCCGGACTGTGTATGGTGACGGTGCAGATTTTCTAGTATGTGAAATATATATGCTCTTCAGTTGAAGAATGCACAATATAGACAGAAATAATACTTGAGGGATTACAAGATCGCACCTTGTTTTTGTCACACTCTCTTCGTGATATCAAGTAGTTACTGATACGTTTTGTCCATTTGTTTTTTTTTTCTCCAGCTCTTCATCGCTTTTCTCTATGGAGGTACCAAAAATATGGACATCTCTGTGTGGGAAGTGTCCTTCCAATATCACTAATGACAATATTGTACGATCCGGTCATTTTCATTCACGGTACTACATGGTTTGTCCTTCTATGAAACCTTTGCATTCATCTCCCTCACATAACTATCACATATCACACGCCCCTCGTGGAAATCAGCTGTAGTTGACGAGGTTAGCGTGGTTAAATCTATCTATCTATCTATCTATCTATCTATCTATCTATCCATCTATCTATCTATCTATCTATCTATCTATCTATCTATCTATCTATCTATCTATCTATCTATCTATCTATCTATCTATCTGTCTATCTATCTATCTATCTATCTATAACAATCTTGAATCTTCAGATAATGCCTTTTTATGTGCTTTAATTTGTGTTTTATAATTGCATGTCTTTTGGCTTCGTGATCACTCTGACTGGTTAGACCATGACACTAAATGATAGCAGTGTTAACAGTAGGGTAACCAGGGTAGGGGGTTGTTTGCGTTTGCGTTTGCGTTTGCTTAGCGATTGTGCCTTGCAATTGGACGTTCACCTTGTAATCTATAATTTTTATGTCCAATATGGCAATAAAGCTGATAAAATAAAATTAAAATAAAGTAGTATCTCCTCTCAATTAAGGCTGCATTCCAGTTACGCGAATTCAACTTTTACGTGCGTGTACGCACGTATGAAAAACGCGTAACTGGAAATCAGCCTTTAGTCTGCTGCTTCAGATACGTAACTTACGTACAGCCTACAGGTTCCCACTCCGTGAAGCTTTTTGGCTTATAGCTTTCACTACGTTGGTTATTATCGTTTTCGGAATATAACACTGTTTCTCCTGTTTTCGTCAGGAGTTGTTCTGATACTGTAGGCTTTCACTTAATAATATTCCAAGGATGTGTATTGTGTAGTAACAAACTGTGCGAGTCTCATGCACATGTGATAGTTATAGCCCTGTGTCCAAGCAAGCAGTGTGCAAATGTGTCCAAGGCCAGTACTAGCATGGCCATACCAGAAGATGACTCGCTCCTGGCATAGAATAAAGATCCATATAGAAGGGCCACTCAGGGGTGCAACGTGTCCTCGTTTTTTTATGCAAAAATATGCAGTTTACTGGCCAGAAGGCGGAGCAGCCAGCCAGTACAGCGTGTTTATTGGCCAGAAAATGTCATTGACTGGCTAGGAAAATGGCGGCCAACATGCGTAATGCGACATGCGCGAGGACAGAAACTTCAAAGCTTCCGACGTAAGTGGTCCTTCTATATGGATCTTTATTCTATGCTCCTGGTATGACTCTGACTTCTCTGAGCCATACAAGCTTCCCGACCACAATAATCATTAATCAGTACTCGATCCTTCTGTAAATCGAGTAATAAATTGCAAAAAGCTAGCCTGTAACAGTGTTGTTGAAAACAGGCCTGAACAATATTTTGCTGCCCATATTGTTCCTGGTTAGTGGTTGTTAACAATATTGTTCAATGTTCAGCATTGCCATTGTTCATGAGAACAATGCTGAACAATATTGTTAACAACCAGGAACAATAGACCTTTCCCCATATAAATAAAATGTTGATCTAGACAAGTCTGAACAAAAATTTCATCACAGCTAGAAAGAGCATCACAAAATTAGTCAGGCCCGGTTTAGACGGCGAACTTTTCATGCACCGAATCTAATGCAAGGATTAAGTGCGACGCTGGAGCGGCGTCTAAATCAATTAAGTTCGGCAGGTTTTGATTAAGTTCGACACGACTCGAAGATGCGACAGGACAAGTCGTTTACCGTAAACTTCCGAATATAAGCCCTGGGCTTATATAATTTCATAAGCCTTTTTTTGATGGGCTTATACATGGGGGGGGGGGGGTATATACGGGGGGCTTATACACGGACCACATCTTAGGTTAATAGTAAGAAAACACGTACTATATTTACGGACCGAAACTGCACAAAAAATATGCCCGTGACTCCTTGAGGCAAAATTGGGACGAACTGTCAAGTGTTTTGTAATCCTTTATAACCTTTGTTTAAATAAATACATACCGTAGACGTAGTCTTAGTTGAAATTTAATGCAATGTAGTGGATTTTTTTGTGTAATTTACCGGTATTATACTGTGATGGGCTTATATACGGGTGGGCTTATGTAGGGGTGGGCTTATATTCGGGGGGGGGGCTTATATACGGAATGGTGTGAACGTTAGTAATTTGATGGGCTTATAGACGGGGGGGGGGGCTTATATTCGGAAGTTTACGGTGTGCGACACAGGTTCGACATTGATTTAGACGCCGTGCTTTTCATTCGCCGAACCTAATGCATAATTATTTTTTAACATCATAATATGATTATCATATATTTGCATTGTAAATATTTCCAATATAGGTCCTCGCAATTTTGTACGGTGCAATTAAGTTCTACGTCTAAATCAGTTTCCGATATTTTGCCGTATCTACGACAATTAGATTCGGCGCATGAAAAGTTCGCCGTCTAAACCGGGCCTCAGATATTCCGAGGTTTCGTTGCAAAATGTTGTCAGTAAAATGAGGATAATATAGCCTTGCGAAGTTTGCTGTTTTTCAGTAATTTTGCATTACAAACGCAGATATGTGAACTCACCCGCATTGAGTGGGTGACACCCGCATTTTGGAATCATCACACGCGGAAAAATTGGCACATAAAATCACCCGCATTAGCAAATTTTATAGCAATTCACCCGCATTCTGTGATTCTGTCTTCTGATTTTTGATTCGTTGTTCTGTTTTTGGTTGGTAGAGTGTATGCATGCGCACATCTACTTAGTACTTCAACTAGACTTAACTCTTAAGACGTTTGTATACATCTGTTTTGTCATAAACAAGAATATAAATATCTATGGAAGTTAGAAATATGGGGCTTAGCAAGGCTTTTATAAATCACCAATCAATTTTCTCAACAACAAAAAATGACGTCATGTCAAAAATTATATATCACCCGCATTTTTGTTACTTAGGGTTCACATCTCTGCAAAGTGCAAACGGGAAATTGATAATCAGTTTGATCATCTGATCTATCATCTGGTCGGGTATCTATTCTGTGATGCAAGCCCCTGTGCCTCTGCGGTTTGGAAAAAGTTATTTCGCTGGCCTCAAAGTGACAAAACGTAACAAAGCACCGGTTATACTCACACTAACCCTACTCCAAACACCAACTCTAACCCCAACTATAATCATTACCCTAACACTAACCCTAAATCTGACCCTAAATTTGTTTCTAAACCAAACTTGAAGAAAAAAGTTTTGACGAAATGTCATTCTGAGGCAGGGCCGCCGAGAGCTTGGCGGGGGCCCGGGGCAAATTTTTGTTAGGGGCCCCTATATTTAAAAATTTTTTCGGAGAAAATTTTTTCTGACCCCGTCGACACTTTTTAGTACGTTGCAATTGCTTACCAGCGACTTTACCTCAATTTTTCATACCAAATTTCGGTACTTTGCCAAAAAAACAAATATCTTGCCCTTTGCGCGGAAATATTTCACCCAAAAAAATGACAGGGGCCCAACAAAAAATTTCTAGGGGCCCCAAGAACCTGGGGGCCCTGGGCAATTTGTCCCGGCGGCCCTGTTCTGAGGTCAGAGAAATAGTGGATGCCCACCATAGAAATATTAGACCTAGAATGCGTGCTTGGTCACGTGACCGGTGTCCAAACTGAAAACAAAAATGCCCTTATAAATCCGCCATGTTGAATTTGAGTAGGAGTGCAAACTACAAAGTATAAACAAAACTAAAACTATAAAGTTTTCATCGTCAAAACGTTTGGTATTTGTAGTTTGGGGATAGAATTTGAAATATTAAGTTCTTTAAAGGCTCAAAGCAAATGTGCCGTTACAAAAACGGTGAAAATCGTGCGGCCTTGTATAAAAAACAAGTAGTTTTTCGTGTAGTTTCGCGTATAAAATATAACTTACTCATAAAACATTTTTGCAAGCTCTGAACGTAACTGTTTTGCTAATACTTTATAAAATTACGAGATGATAGTTCATTCTTCGTCGGGTTTTGTTTTTCTTCAATCTAAACGAAGTGTTTTCATGTTTTTGAAACAAAAATATTTAGTTGTTGATATTTAAAACTGTAAATCGCCTAAATGATCGTCGAAAACATATGGTTTCAAAAGCGTTGCCTCAAGCTCAAGCAACGTATAAAAAGTATAAAAAGTAGTTGTGTAAGTTTAAAAAGATTATTGAACTCTATTTATATTATAAAACAGTTGAAATATATTTTTTAAAACATACCTCTTGAGTTTCAGTTTGTCTTGATTGTTCGTGTTTTGTTTTGGCTTGCACAACAACGTTGAAAATGTATTTTGAAACGACGATTTCTCTATATATTCTGTTCAGAACTATTGCTCTTCGTAAAAAACCCCACGGGAATGGGTTTTTCTCCATTAAAAACACTTTTTTTCCACTTCAAGTCTGGATAGAATTGTTTTTGCAAACTTTATTGAAAAAAACAATTCGCACTCCCGGCACCGCGCGAAATTCCACGCCACAGGAGTCTGGGACTAGCCAAAATCATAGATATAGGCCAAAATGCCCTTATAAATCCGCCATTTTGTGGAGACAAAATTTTTACTGAGAAGAGATAGGAGCACGCATTCTATGTCTATTATTTCTATGATGCCCACTGAGCTATAAGTTGATGTGGTGTCATGGCAGTCATGCCGGAAGCACAGAAGAAGGTACACAGAAGGCCGACTTCTTTGTTTTTCCTATGATTTTGCTATGATTTTGGCGTAACCCGTAATTCGCCATCAAATGCTGACGCCATGGTCCTAGCCAGTGCGCGTTTGAGAGGCATTCGCCCCCCTGATATTATTAAAAATGGCGGATGTCCAGGGGGGGAATGCCTCTCAAACCCGCACTGGCTAGGACCATGGCGTCAGCATTTTGATGATGAATCATGGCGTGGCAGCGGTTACTCGAGTCGACCTTCTGTGTACCTTATTCTGTGCCGGAAGTCATGCATATAAATATTGTATCATCACTATGCAGAGGCAGCAGAGCAAAGACCGATATGTATGAATCATTGATTAGTCGTGAAATAGTTCGTATGTGTCTACAATCATGCATCAGGACGTTAACTCAAACTCTAGAGGATCTTTATTACCCAAAATGGAAGTAGAAACGGATTCCGATGTTCCTGAATTCTCTTTACCTCCCAAAAGCATCGTAAAACGACCCAAGAAAACGATTAGAAAGAGGTTTATATATCACAGCTGTTTAAATCACAATTTCGATGAATATACGTCGGAATATACTCTGCTTTTGTCTTAAATTACATCAATATTTGAAGGCAATGATGACAATTTATTTATGTTTTCAGAACTCGCTCAAGATGGAGAAAATATTGTAAAACGTGTTGTCGTTATTGTAGTGGTGTTCTACTGGCTCTAGTGTTGTGTGCGTGTGTATTGAGTATTGCGTTGTTGTTTTGGTTTTCTCTCAGATTGTACAGAGATGTTGAGAATCTAAATCGCCGACTTACTATTGAGATAAATCGTGGTATGTATAGTAGAGAATGAAAACTGTAACACATAGCAACATAGTATAATATATAGATTGTAATATTAGGTAGTTTTCGTTTAGTATTGTGTAATAATATCATGCTATGTTTTCGGTAGTTTATATTTTAAATGGATGTGGACAATTGTATGCATCACTTGATGCGTTGCTCAGCTGTTGTGTTTGACCACTGATGCAGATATATCAAAGTGATAAAGAGATTACCTTGGGTATCAGACCTCAATCACAGTTTGAT
>CACRXK020003088.1:0-38402 GCA_902702795.2 Paramuricea clavata | reverse complement strand
ACTTAGAAATTTCTGATTAAAATTGTCCAGTCGCTGGTTAACGCCCTGGTCAATTGGATTTTCTTGCCAAATCAGCTGTTCTAGATCATTTTTAAACGCTTCAGAAGAATAATTCTTAAAACTTCTTATGACCATGTAATCAGGTAATTTCTTAGGCAATTTAAGCTTTAATATTGAATAAACCAGAAAGTGGTCACTGATGTGCGTTTTTTCAACTCCACTTTCCACTACCAAGCTTGTGTTAGATGTTAAAATCACATCGATGAGAGATGAGGACTGCAAAGTCACCCTAGTTGGTTCCTTGATAAGTTGGAATAAATTCAAGCTGCTGCACAATTCGTTCAACGCATCAGATTCTGGACCACTTTTTAATAAGTTACAATTTAGATCACCGACTACGAATATATCTTTTTTCAAAGTAAGTGCATATGAATAGTTGTCCATGAAATCGTCCACGAAACAGGAAACTGGACAGTCAGGAGGTCTATGAGCAACACATAGCACAATAGATTTCATTTTCTTATGTTGGATTAATATCCACAATTGATGAAAACCCATTGATGAAATTACAGATATATCCTTTATAATCTTTGTTTTCAGTGAGTTACGAGTAAAAACACAAACACCACCTCCACGTTTACCAAGGCGATCCAACCGCAACAGTCTGTAACCTTCAATTTCAACTTCTGAATTTTTTACTGTGGAATTAAGCCATGATTCCGATATCGTTAAAATGTCGTATTAAGTTCCCTCAACTGGATCAAATTATCTCTATTTTTCAGAGATCTGACATTCAAATGAGCGAGCTTTAGTTTTGAATTTGAGTGATTATGATTATTTGCGTCTTTGTTAGGGAAGGACAGTCAATGGTTTTCTTATAATTTTTAAATACAATGCAGTTCTCTGCGTTATGTTGCTTATTACAAAACATTCCAGTAGAATAAACACTCTTCAAATTTAATGTACGTGTCGTAATTCTGACAGGTATCTGTTTTTCTGTATCTGATGTGGGTTCGGAAGTTTTGACGTTGGTAGGTCCTTCACTAGCCTGCTCACAGGCTCTATTATATAGAGCCTGCGACTTTTATTGATATTTTTTCAATACGCCCCCTTTGAGATAATTGAATATCCGGTAAATAGTAGCCAATCAAAGCAAGTTTTGATAATTAGATTACCAGAGGTTATTAACAACAACAAACAGTTTCTCGCGCAATTTTACGCCTGTATCTTTCACTAGGATTCCAAGGTCTAAACTTTAATCTAAAATAATTCATGGTCGTTTTTTCCCTAAAGTGTTCTAATATTTAAAACATAGTCCTGTTTGTATATTGCTGTCTTGTTCGTACATTGCCGTTTTAAATTATGTAACTATACTACAGAGACGTAAAATTTTACTCTATTAGTTAATGTATTTTATATATTTATATCCAAAATATAACTGTAAGATTTAAGGAAACGTATTTAGGTTTTGAACAAAGTAACAAACACTATTTATTAAAAGTGTCGAACAATAGCAGGCGAAAAAACAACATTAATCATTATTGCGTGAAGTCTGTCATTTGCTCAATAATACAATTAACTCAATAGACAATAGACAATTTGAAAACCCGTGGCCGTGGCATCGATTCTGCCGTGTTTAATAACTACATTTTTTTTGTAAAAAGCTCTTGTTGTAATAATATATGTCACTGGTTGAGACTCCCAAAAATAAAGTCTCAAAGAGAGAGCGGACTTCGGTCAAAAAACACGCAAACGACTATTGCAAAATTTCCAGGTGTAAATTCAAATTGGCCAGGTATTCTAAGAACGACTTTCCTCGACGGCGTCTGTTTTAATAATTTGCCCATTGTCTTGACTTATTCAAGACCAGATTGTTTAGGCAGAAAGCCTTGGGTTGACAGGGAAGTATTTGGGAGAAATGTTCGGAGCCATTTGACAATCAACTGCTTTATACTAGCTGATTCACTGCCTGTGTCTCAACGAACGTCTCGCTGGGCTAACCTTAAGTTGTTCAACGTTTGAAACCGCAAGTGATGCAAACGCGGTTAGATGATAAATTGTCAGCCTGAACTAGACTTATTTTACTCTCTCTGCAAAGATCAGCAAGGCATACGTCGAAGTTTTCCCTTGTACTTCTTTGGAAAAGGTTTATTATTATAGCTGACAAAGACAAAGTATCGGTATATTACATGTAAACTTTTATCAAATCCCGTTGGAAGTACAGTTAATATTGCTAACCTTCGCTCATCCTTCAACGTTAATTTAAATTGAAAGTTTCAAATACATTCAGTTACTTCTTCGAAGAGATAAACAAAGTCATGGTTTTATACGCCACTGATTGCATGCCAGCTTTAAAATTACATTGCGAAATGTCGTACGAGTTAAATATTTGCACGATATTAACTCATGGGGCACTTCTGACCAATGGGAATTTTGCGTACGGAGCGTACGCATAAATCGACTTTTTACTAATAAAGGTCGCAGGCCGTTCCTCCCATGCAGCCTCTGCCTGACAACGGCCTGCGAGCAGGCTAGTCCTTCACTAGTTCCGTTAGTCAGTATTTTACTGGGGATCTCGTTGGTATTGACATCAAAGGAGGAGGATAAAGGGAAGGTTGGGGTGTGGGGTGGTATGTTCAGGAATGGACAAGGGGTTAAATGTTTTGGGTATTTGGATGGCGCTCGAATGGAATGATCAATAACGGGTCCAGAGGCGTTGCTATTAGTGCTATTTTGATGTGGGAAAGGCTGGCCCATCGAATTATGGTGGAGTCCTTGCATGTCACTATGAAATAGACGTTTTTGGTGTAGGAAATCACACACAGGACCTTTTTTACAGAACCCTCTTTTCTTCAGGAATGGACAAGGGGTTAAATGTTTTGAGTATTTGGATGGCGCTCGATTGGAATGATCAGTAACAGATCCAGGGGCGTTGCTATTAGTTTCGTCCATTGTTGGTTTGGTTTTACTAGTTTTATCTAGTTTGGTTGCTTCGACTGATTTGCGGTTGTCAACAACCTCAATGACCGAAACGCTAGGTTGATCGCTTACAGAAACGCTAGGTTGATCTTTTATTATAGTTACAGATTCATCGAGCGTACTAGATTCATTCAGTAAAAATGGTCCGCTGGTGTGGGAGGTATTTTTGTTAGGGTCGGTTGACTGATCTTTATCAATGGTCTCAGGATCATTAGAGAGGGTAATTTTCATACTGTTTTTGGGATTGTTGAACATATAATTATTATTCATTACATTGAATATTGAACTCTCAAGGGACAGTAAGCTTGACGTGAGGAATAAATTTTCTTCGCTAAGTTTACAAATCGCGTCGTCTTGCTTGCGAATAACGGATTCAAAATCTTTTTGCTTAGATCGCATAGAGTTAACTTTCGATAACAGATTGCTTGTAATATCTACCAAACTTGCAAAATCCGCTTTCAGGTTCGCAAACTGCGACACAGATAGTTCATCAATACTGACACAAACATCCGGCACCGATGGACAAATTACATCTGTAGCTTCGTGTGAAATGTTTACATTGCTCGGGCCCTGATCAATCAGACTTTCAAGATTCGACTTTAGGTTTTCCTCGGCATTGTCACTCTGTATAATCAGCTTTTTTGAACAAGGACCATGCCATTTGATGACAAATTCCCCTTCTCCATCGCTTCTGAAAACTTTGACGTCTCCTCCAGGAGATTTCCACCTGCCTTTTATATTTAATGCTTTGTTGATAAAACACTTTAGGTCTTCAAAAGTTTTAAGCCATCGGTATGTTTCATCATCATATGTTAGACCACTGAGGTCGTTCATAGTTGATTGAACGACGTTATATTGTGAGTCTGTAAATATATTCACGTAATATATTGACGAGAGCTTATTTGGAAATTAAAACTATTAATAATTTTAACGTAACCAGTTTAAAATGGTTAAAATCAGATAAAATTTGTAAAATTTTGCAGTGCTTAAAATTTAGCACCTGCCATCTTTGACGTGCTTCCACTTATCAGACGTGCTTCCACTTATCAGCTCCATATATCAGGAATCTGTTTGAGTGTTGAACGCGACGGGTCTTGCTCTCCAGCAAGTATATCGCAATACATGCCACAAGCTATTTTCAATGTGAAATGTTTTAAACAAGCCTTCTGAATTTTTCAAAGGTAAGGGACCAGTCATAAAGTAGCCAGAGAAAATTGTGCACTACATTAGGGGTGGCTGATGTGTAAATATGTTCCAATTTACACTGTTAATTAACCCATAAGCGACAACGCTCACCCCTTGAAGAGAAAAATAGTCTACAGTAAAACAATCTGGCATTAGACAGAGTAAAATAATAAAGTGGGTGCATCAGCACGTAATGCAACTCAATGGGTTAACTGTTAAGGATTATTCAAGCTCACACAATGCATGACCAACCCAAACTTTTCATATTACACAAACTTTAATGTATCGGTATATATGAACACAGTGTACTAAACTTGTTCATAAGTTTTAATGAAGGAAATAATTAGAGGACCAGTGTTCAAAATGGTTGTTATATACTCCGGCTCCTATCGTAAACATATATGTCAATAAATGTAAACTATGGAAACTACGATTATACAAACTAAAAAAGGTGAAATATTTTGTGGGACATGATATAAAAGGCAAGAGATTGAAAATGAGTAGGAAAGGCAACCCATGTACGTGTTTCAACCTAACAGTCTTCTTCAGCAGGGTTTTTAAGTTTTGTCTGCTTTGAATGACCATTTTCTGAGTTTTCCTTCATCTTTTCAGCTAAGTGATTATTAAAAATAATCACCTCGGTACATAAAAAAACTGACTTAATGATGAATTAATTTTGAAGTAGAGCAAATGACAGATCCTTGTAGAGCTAGTGTCCTCAATAGTACAGTGAGTTTAAATGATTGTGAAATAACGGCCGGTCAACAGACAATGTCCGACCAGAATGGGGAGTTGTCCGGTCAAATTCTTACCTTGCCGGTCATTTTGACCGGTCACTTTCGGTAAAAGAACAAACTAACCTTCATTTTATAATAATAATCAAAATAAAGTGGTCAAGTACAATATTATAATTAAGAACCATAACATGCATGTTGTCGAATATTTTGCAGGAAAACAACTTCAATGTACACCAGTTTTCGCACACAGTATGTCACAAAGCCCATGGCCATGGCCATGCCTTTGGCTTAAGAGCTAAGACCATGCTTTTAGCCCAGTACAAGCTGTTTTATGTGAAGGAATTTTTAATTACTGATTACAGTAAGGCTTTTTGTACTGGGAAAATGGTCACATTTTTAGGGGTGTACTTCACTAGGCTTTGCTTTAAGCTGAATAATTTGACCGGCCAGAAATTCGGTATGTCCGAGCTAAAATTGAGTTGGCCGGTCACCGTATAAAACTGAATTTGAAACATGTAAAAAATATCACCAATAGAAAGTGATCCATGAGTTTCCCGCCTTTTGTTGACTTTTAGCAAAGGGTGGGTCATTAATTTTTGTGCATGACTTTAAGGGTGGGCCATTGATAATTAAGTCTTATTCCAGGGGTGGACCAAGGAAAAATATACAGTTGAAAATTTGATTTCTCCAGCCCCCCCCCCTATACTTTATGACTGGTCGCTAAGCTCCTCTTTTCCCACATGCACAAATTCTTGAGGCCCAACACACAGATATTTTTTAGCTTTCCCACTGAATTGCAAGCTTAATCTCTGTACAACTATCTTATCTTTAGATTTTTTAGACTCTTTGGTATTTTCGTGCTTTTTTCCAATACTTTTTTCCTTCATAGCTTCCACTTCTCCCAATCCTCAAGATTTTCTTTAGGAAATTTCGAAATACACGATCGCATTGCATTCCGGGTCTATGGCAACGATAGGCCATGGGGAAATTTGATTTTAATTTAAATACAGTTTTGCTTTCATTTTGTTTTGAAAATATAATTTTTATTTTTTAAATTTCAAATTGATTGTATGTTGAAATGATTTTGTTTTTTATATATTTTTTAATTTTAAGTTTATGTTTTTTTTCTTATGGCAACGATCGGCCACCATACACATTCAAGTGCCGAAGCAGAGAATATTTTGGCGGTTTTGGGTAAGTTACTGACTTAAATCTTTTTTCTGATGATTTATATTTCATTCATAAAATTAAAAAACTTTTGAATTAGTTAAAATTTTTTTGCATGTTGATAAAATTGATCGAAATATTTGTCCAACCTGGTATAATTAAATTGTCAAAATAATAAAGCAGTTCCTGCTACAATCTGTCTAATATCTTTACAATCATTCAGGTACATGTTTCTTTTAACTCATTAAACGGCAATGCGCCTGCTTGCGCCCTGAAATGACACCTTAACTGGCAGGCATGATTACTAAGCACATGTTTATTGGGTTGCCTATCAACAGATACAAAAACAGAACGTGAATTTTGAGCTTTTCAATGGTGTATCATGCAAGAAAATCGCTCAAAAACTTGTAAAGTTTTTCAAGTTTAAAGTTTAAGTTTTTCAAAAATAATGCATAATGATTTCACAGCAGGGATTTCACAGCAGGTTTTAAAAGCAAAAAAAGAGGAGGTTTTCGAATGATCTACAATGTTTGGCACAAAATGAAAGTGAATATATTGACGTTTTGGGTCATGTTCTTCTGTGAACCATGCGCAAGATTTTCCAAACTTTATCAAAAATAGAAGTCTGAAATCACAAGAAATAAAATATGAACACGGAACAAATTGGTTTTTATATCCCCATATGGCTTCCTTCGTGGGAAGCCTTGAAATTGAAGTCCTAACAAAAACATAATTGAGCAGTTCTTTCAGGCCCATTGCTCACTTATTTATCATGAAATCGCTTCATTAGAAGATTTTTATGGTAAGATAGCACGCACAACAAAATGGCACTAATGTGGTTTCTCATGTCTGACAAACAACCAAAGATGAAAGTCCTTATTTCACCTTTTTATTGCTATCTTGAATACCTGAATATTAGGTTATCTTTTTCATTTGAGCACACAGATAACCTTGACCTCAAGACCACCATAAACTAAAATACATACAGTAAAATACATACATTTTGCATTTCTTCAGCGTTTATATCAATGGTGTATCCCATTGTATTTATATCTAAAACAAAATATAAAAAAGATTTACATTGTTACTAGCTTGGCTTACGTCAGTGAACGTCAAAATGTAAAGTTTCTTATACTGTTATATAGCTGGACTTTTGCACTGAAGAGCATGCAGCACATGTGATTGGGATTCAAAAATATTTTTTAGTGTTATGTCTGAGATTTTCTCTTTTATTTCTTCAACAAGATCTTGTAAAACTTATCTATCCCTCACTTGACAATTCAACTTGTGGACCTCTCTGCAACATACTGGCTTTCTGGCTCGTCTGTACTTCTTCCCAATGCTTTTTATATGAGAACAGATAAATAAATTATTAATAAACCAGTTATCTCATGTATGAACTGTAGGGACTATTGGAGGGTTTGATAAGTCACACGTGAACCATAATTGGAGAAGTTTTCGTTATTTTGTAAATGTTACTATATTTGATTGATTGATTTGATCCAAAATAAATTTAGATTAAAATTTAATTAACTTCGTCTTTGATAGCTGTTACCAGCAAGCTTACCATAATCTATTTTGTACAGTAATCTTTGGTCGAAGCTATTTCTCGGACATTTCAAAGCCTTTAGACTCTTTGTGTTGGTTGCATTTCTACCACTCATATCTTTTATTGTAGCATTGCTACAACCAGCTATACTGTGATACTTTGAGGTTTCATTGTGTCACAAAATTTGACTAATGCTTTGTTGATATCCTGTTTTGGTATAAATTAAAAGCAATAGATATATTATTTCCTATGATTTGAGCTGCATTAATTAATATTTAAACTTGAGTTTACAAATGACCATTTAACTCTCCTGCAATTCAACACTGAGAATGTTGACATTAGTTGACATTGTATACAGAACTCAAGTTCTTTGAACATCCCCTTTTCCAAGAGTGCAACTGGTCAAAGGAGATTTTATTACTGCGCTGTGTCCTTATGGAACGAACTTCCGGAGAACATTAAATGTAATTTAGTGCAGAGCAAATGTTCAAATGTTATGGCTAATTTGAATTTGAAAGAGTGTACATTTTTTTAATACACCCTGTATATGTTAATTGGCTCCGAAAAGCCCCGTTGGGGAGAGTCCAATAAATTATTATTAACATATTTCAAATAGGTGTTTGGATTCCTGACTTTGGATCTTTGTGTACTCCTGCAACAGTTCCTTTTAAGCTAGGAAACAAATTTTTATTTTCAATATAAATAGAATACATGCAGTATTTCACACATTATTAAGGCCACATAAAATAAATTCCTTGATTCTCATCACTACACTTTGAAAATGTCGAAGAGGCAGGAGGTTTATATTTTATATTTATATAATTTAATATATATCAATAAATAAAAGTATCACAAACTGAAATAAACATATTTCTCCATGAACAATGACTGGCCCTTGAACTGAATGTGAAGTTCCGTTAAAATGCAATGAAATTTCTTTCAAGGTTCTATTTGTTTGAAATTGGCAGTTTAAAATGGCACTAAAAACCCAATATAAAATATAAAAAACTTAACTGTCTTGAAATATTTTGTCGAGCGGTACATTTATATTGTGTAACAAAATATAAAAAAATTTCACGCGGCTCTTAAAATACAGTCCGGCGGTGATGAGAATCAAGGAATTTATTTTATGTGGCCTAACCCTGACAGTAATGTTTTTGTTGATTCAGCTTCACATATGTAGCCAATATGTAGCCAATCAATACTAACAAAAATAATGAAGTCGAAATAAATTGTACCAAATGTATAATATTTAACAATTATTCGCCAAAGGCAAGGTAATTATTAGGGAATATTTGCCAATAATCACCAAGCCTGAAGCAAATAATTATTTTAGTATTTTTACACAAGTCTTTTGTGTTTTTTTTTGGGACTGAAATTATTTTAATTTCACTTATTTCTTATTTCTTTCTTTTTCCACGTAACTCTGTCAGCAACTTCCATTTTGGTTTTGTTATATTCACCTACAGGTGAATATAGCAGCTCAATACGTCAAATTTGACCAATCAACTTGTAGGATTTGTTATGCTCACTTGTGGAAAAATACTAAAGTTAACAGGTTATAACATTCTTTTTCTATTAAAAAGTCGATATGGTAATCTATTAAATTTATTATTTTTAAGTACATGAAACACCTTGAAAGAGTATAACTCGTGTCTCTTTCATGTAATCTGGCCTGGATGGCCTCTTGTAACCTTGCCCTTAACGGTAGATCCAAATCGGAAAGAGTAGTCGAAACAAATTTTAATATTGTCCTCGGTAAATCTGGATCAAGTTTTGCGGTGACATGAAACTATAAAAAAGGTTAAAAATGTTGTAAATATGCTATATATATGTCATATGCATAAGGCATCGTATTTAATACGATTTGTAAAATTAATTTCATATGGTCAATTTTCTATAAAGAAATTATTTCAGCATTAATTTTAAATAAGCATCTGTTAACAAATGTTTAATTTACTGCATGAAAGGAAAGTATCGTTCAATGACAAAGACTGTTTAAATATTAAAAAAATCTTACCACAACATAAACCAGCATCATAAGCTTGACACCCCTTATACCATCTCCTTTGCTGATTGGGGACAAGTTCACTCGTGAATTTTTCAATGACATCAACATCAAATTCTGCACATACATTATGGTAGCGCATAATCCACACTAATAAAAATTCCTAAATTTAAAAAAGGTTAAATGACATTAATTTGGGACACTGTCCCCGGATTCGTTTGTCACAAGATCAGCACTGGCAGTTCAGGAGTAATGTTTGTGAATTGTGTACAAATTTTACACTATTCAGTTTTTATTTTATCGTATAATCGTAGTTTAAAGTAGCCAGCATTCTGAACAGTGTAAACATAAATTCAGGTACAGTGTAAAATGCGGCCTAATGTGAACAACACATGGACCATATTTTCTTATGTTCACATTAAATAATTTAATTTCTTTTAAATGTTACTGATTTAGGTTTTCATTTCGCTACGTCATTTTTTATTTTGCTGTCTTTTCCAAGTCCCAAGTGACTCTGTATGTTTTGCTGCTGATTTACACCCTCCCCCAAGAGCAAAATATGCATGTATTTGCAAAAGATTTATAGTGAAACAGATGAACATGCCTAGAGTTTACACTTGTGTTACTTTGTATGTGTTAGTACTTAGTAATATGCAAATGTACACTACATTAGTACATTACCCGGTTAATATCAGCAAAATTTTCCAGGCGTAACAATTCTTTTTCATTGTCCTTATTAAATTTGGGATCACTTACATAGTCAAGCCAAATAACATGTCCATCTAACATGCAAACACAAAAAATGACGATTTTGTGAAATATAAGTTTGCTGCGACTAACATACTTAAATATTAATTAATACTCTAAAGCTACAATCCTGGACAAAACATCTGCGACACTTCCATTTACTTGACCAAATGTCGTAATATCATCGTAAATTTAGAAAACCTCCACCTTTCCCCCACCATTCAATGTTGACTGCATTCGTAGAATACGGATGAAAGTCCAACATTGTTTTGGGGGGTGGAGGGGGGCAAACGAGTAAATTATTCCGGTCTAACTGGTAAAAAAATCCACAAAGGAATGTTTTAATAGGGTGTCGCAGATGGTTTTGTCCAGGATTGTAGTTTATTATGCACTGGTCTATCCATATCTGATTTTATGGGGGAACCTAATCTGGGGTAATACATATAAAACAAGAATTCAAAAGATAATGAATACACAAAAGAAAATTATGTGCATAATGACTTTTAAGTCATACTCTGAACACACTGTAATAACAACAATCGGTGTATAAATGATCATAAATTTTAAGAGATTATGCAGATAGTTGCGATGATTGTTAGGGGCCGATTACATGGAGAACTTTCAACCCCGGGGTTGAACTCAGCCCTGTTAACCAGGTTGAAATCTTTTGCGATTACATGGACGATTTCAACCCCGGGGTTGAAACGCTATACTATACGTTCTCGGCATCGATTCCCGGAAGTAAAAAAGCCTTTATTTTGTTTTCTTGTAATAAATAATCACTACCACGTATGCTCGAATAACTCATGAAATTTCAGCCCTGAGTTGAAACGATTACATGACAAAATTTTCAACCCAGGGCTGAGTTCAACCCCCTGCTAGCTGAAGCAGGGTTGAAATTTCAACCCCGGGTTGAAAATTTTGTCATGTAATCGCGCATTTGATTTTGATAGAGTTTTGTATTACAGACAGGGCTGAATTTTCAACCCGGTAAACAGGGCTGAGTTCAACCCCGGGGTTGAAAATGCTCCATGTAATCGGCCCCTTATTGTTCTAATTTTTTTAGTTTCTTTTGTAAATTTCTACATATTTTTCATGTTTTCATTTTAGTTTGCATGGAAATTGCACGCTTCCTCCATCACCCAAGGAATACAGAATTAAACCTTTTGTAATTTTGATGAACAGTATAATAAACTTTTATACCTTTTCAATTATTAACATAATAAAGGAAATCTGACACCAAGTCCAGTTAATTCGAACCCCCGCTAACTCGAACAATTTTTCGTTCCCCTTGGGAGATCGAGTTAGCGGGGTTCTACTGTACATGATAAGCAACAGTTTGGAAGCCAGCAAAAAGCCTGTGTGCTGTGTATTATTTTTTAATATTAATTTCTTAAAAGTTATTTACTAAAATATTCTCATACAGCAAATCAAATGCCACATTAATATCTACACCAGATATATTAATAACGTGTGGTAACCAATCACATGTGAATATGTTTCCCTTGTTAGAAGCTTTCTCATAAATATGTATGGCATGTTCTGCAATATCATTTAGTGTGTGACTTCTCCAGTATGTACATGAGTCTTTGAATAATTAGTTATGGTGATTTAACATAAGCATTGTATGTATTATGATAACATGTTGACAATGAAGGGGCATATTTTATCACTCAAGGGACGAGTACACAACATGGTGTCAGGTGTGGGATTTTCTGAAAATAGCTTCAAGTGGTTTATGATCAGTTTCCACTTTGATTGTTTGACCATAGATGTACTGATGGAACTTGTTGCAACCATAGACTACAGCAAGCAGTTCCTTTTCAATTTGGGCATATATTTGTCGAGTGCTTGTAAGGGCTCTTGATGCATAGGCGATAGGTTGTTGTTCTTGCATTATCACTGCCCCAAGGCCTTGTGAACTGGCATCGACTGAGAGTGTTACAGGAGAATTGACATCATAGTACCTCAGCACTGGTGTTCAAGAGATTGAAGCTGTCAGAAGCTCTCCTTCTGGGGTTCTTCCCAATGCCACTGCGTCTCAACAAGGCTTTGCAGAAGTGCACTGATTTCTGACAAATTCAGAATGAACTTTGCCAAATATGGACCATGCCCATTCCCCACACCAAAATATCATCTGTGATGCACTCAACTCCATCAAGTCCCTTGAGCATTGTTGTCATAGCTTTCTGAAAAACTTCTGGAGCTGATGAAATACCAAATGGAAGTTTCTTGAACTGGTATCGTCCAAATATAGTGTTGAAGGTACACAATGTGGAACTGCTGTCATCAAGTTCTATTTGCCATAAACCAGAACTGGTATCAAGGATAGAAAATACCCAGGCATTTGGGAGTTGTGATACAATTTCTTCAACAGTTGGCAGTAGATGGTGCTCCCTTCGGATGGCATGATTTAGATCATGTGGATCAATACATATTCTCAACTTGTGTGGCTTTATGACAGTTACCATACTATTAACCCAACCGGTTGGCTCTGACAGCTTTTCAATCACCCCAAGATCTTCCATTCGTTGCAATTCTTACTCTATTCTGAGGCGTAATGCAGCAGGTACTTTTCTTGGTGGGTGAACAACTGACTTGATACAACCAAGCTGACTTGATACATCCAAGACCAGTAAATACGTCTGGATATTAATTAAGAATGTCATCACCATTGTTTCCACAATCAAATTGATTTATGGTCATGATTTGTTCGATTAATCCCAACTCCAAACAGGTTTTACGACCAAGTAGAAATGGAGCCTCTTCATCAGTTATCTGAAATGTGATTTGGTGGATCACATTCTTGTGTTGACATTGGAATCTTGCTTTTCCAATTGGAAAATTACCAATCTAGCATTCGATGCGACAATAAGAGAGTTGTTGTCTTGAGCAATGTTATTTTGGACAATAGTATTGTAAACATCGTGTGACATAACATTGCATTGAGTGCCAGTGTCAAGTGTAACCTTGATTATAATATTTTTGCTCCAGTTGTCATCGCCGCTAGGATTTTTCACAGTTTCTATGAAAAAATCGTCCATGTCATCTACGATTTCATCAACTTGAAATGCTTGTTTATTAATACACTGGTCCTGATTTAGATCGACAGGCTCGAGCAAAGTGGTTTTCCTTTCAACAGTTATGATAAATCTTTCCAAAGGCTGGACATGCCTTTTGTAAACTAGAATGTTCTCCCCCGCAATTTCCACACATCCTTGACACATAGTTTAACCGCTGTTGTCTTGGATTAAACTTTGTATTCGAAAACTTGCTCGGGTAAGGAAATTTAGATCTTTGACTTTGCAGTGTATTAAGCAACTTGTCATTGCCATCGTTAAATTCTTTTAACTGGTTTGAATTTGCTTCACTTGCATGACATATATCGATGGCTTTTACATTCACATTCGCGTTTTCGCTTGCTACGTCCACATTCACGTTTTCGCTTTCGTGCCGGCGTTTTCTTCTCTTTTTTCTCCGTTTCGGTTTCTTCTTCGAATTTTTTTCTTGCTACCGAAATATCTTTACCACGATTTACTTTCACCGGGGTGTTGTATACTTGGGGTATCTGTGTTTCTTCGTTGCCAGATATGAAACCGTCAAGATATGTTGTAAGGGCGGGAAATATTGGTTCGGTTATTTCGGGTTCGGTTTTAGTTGATTTTTCGTCAATGATAATGGTTTCGCTTGACTGTTCAGGGGTTCGCGGCGTCTCGAGTGTGAATGTATTAAACCGACCTTCGACAGTGTTGACATGTTTTTTTAACTTTGCGAGTTTAACGGGTAGTGGAGGGAAGTCTGCGGTTAAAACTTTACTCGGGCTGAATACCGATGTAGGCGACGGTATTGAAATCTGTTGTGGTGATGTTTGATATTGGTAGGGATTTATTTGTTGTGGAGGAGTTTGAGATTGTGGCGTCGTTGTATTTACTTGCTGCGGCGGAGTTTGATATTGGGGTGTTGTGTTTACTTGCTGCGGCGAAGTTTGATTTGTCGTTTTGATTTTACCTTTTAGTTGCCATTTGATGAAATTTAACTCGTAAATGTTATTTGGATATTCTGCGGCGTATGCTGTGAAACTCCAGTAGTCGGCAAGTAGCGGTGTTAGATTCGTGTCCTCGGTAATGGTTATTCCTGACAGTTCGAGAAATTTGTAGAAATTCGCATCCATTTTTTTTAGCAGATGTAGGATTTATACTGTTTCGTGTACGAGTAGTTGTAGTGAAATGTGTTAAAATTATATTCGCAAGGTTTCAAGTGTAAACGACGTGTCTAAATATGGTCAGGGTGTTTTTAACCTTGTGACCATATTTGGTTGGTAGAATTTGCCAGAACTAGAATATGTTGATATGTGTTTATGTGTTTATTAGCACCTAGCAACACGTAAATGGTGAAAGAAAGGGCTATGACTATATATGGTTGTGTGGATATACGGTGTTTATACGGTGTTTATTTTAGCGTGTAGCAACGGATAATGAGTAAAAAATTTATTTTAGTTATATATGGTATACCCATATATGTACATGTTAGTTAATAGCTGGTATGTGGTATGATGAGGGTTCTTATAAGAGCGATTTTAAATGGTTTACACTATATATTTGATAGTGAAATGAGTTTTGGGTGTAAGCTTTTACTATCATTGGTGTTATTATCGTTTTTAACGTATTTATTTTTAATTTATTACTCGGATATATCTATAAAAGATATAGAAGCGGTATTGATTGAGACATATAGCTGTACAGATGAATATGTCGAGGTATGATCACTTTTGCAAAACGTTATTTCACCAATTGAAAAATTGGAATAAACCAGAGAGTATTGTTATTTATCATAGAGGTTATGTTTTTCGTCATGTCAATGCGTATGTTAGTCCGGCTATCGATCGTAGACATTGTTATATGAGAATTGTATTACAGAATCAGCGTTGTCTTCTAAGAGAGTCTGCGATGGAATTAAAATATAATTGTCAAGAAAGAAATGGGTGTTATGATATACAGTTTTGTTTTCCGGGTTATTATGGTAGTTTATGTGGTGTTTTTCATGAAGAATGTTATAGCGCTGTACGACAATTTTATAAGGATGCTAGCAAGTGTAGTTTGGAAAAAATTTGCATAAATATTTTCCGACGTTGCGCCGGTACGATGGTTAGCGAAACTTTAATAAAACAACAAGTGGAATATTATAAATGTGATAGTACTCTTATGGAATTGGATCATAGGGGTAAAGCTGCGCCACAAAAATAAATTTTTTTTTTCTTATGTTGTAGTTCTGATGAAAAAAAAGATATTTTTGTTCAGCTACCCTGCGATACAGTTCTTGATGATGAACCGCTGAGAGTATTACAGATTATAGCTAGCGATTACAAGTTTTTCGAATTTTATTTACGTGTGGGTCGAGAGCAACAGGTGCAGTTAGCTGGCGGTCGTTTATGGCCGACTGTAATTACAGACGGTGTTCTGAAAACAATACCCAGTTTTTATATTTACCTTATAGCTGTCACTAAATGTGATAATGGTGATCGATATATAACTATTGGAATTGTACACTGGTTGTTTGGGATTTATGCCGAATTGGTGATTGATTACCACATCTATCCTGAATTGTTCAGACCTCAACCCGAGTGGAAAGTTACACCGATCTATTTGCCATCTGTGACGTTTGACAGTCTTGATTTTGATATTGATTATACTGATCAACAGCAGTTAACAGTTCGCGAAGCGAAAGATTTTGTCGCCGGTGTGGTAGATACATTGATTACATTTTTAAATGAAAATTATGAGAGAGATTTTGAGACTGTGGTCGCCGAGTTTGAAAAGGAGCATGGGATGGCTGTATCAAAACGTTTGATACAGATTATGATATATCATCAAAAATTGGTTCACCGCGTACAGGATTGGATAATAAAGAGTTGCGGTTGTACACGAAACGACCAAGTCTGTCATTGTGGATTGTATACCAAACGCGATATAGTTAAATGTAGAAAGTTGTACTTTCAAGACGCGGGACTATTGGTTAGTGATGCGGTGTATTTTACCACCCCGAGATAAATATGGTTGGATATTATACCATTATTTGGAAACATGTAACTTTAATAAATACGGTGAAATGCGAGAAATATCGTTATTTGCCTATGATCAACTATATTCAAATGTTATGTATTGGGCATATATAACAGAAATTCATAAATCCCATCATGGTTACATGTATCGAATGACATTTCGAACATTAAACGGTTTTGCACATATTCATATGTTGTTTGATTTAAAATATCTTCCGACTATAAATAGTGGCGGACATGTTATGTATGAGACGATGGGTGTTCAAAGTTTTGGCATTCAACAATGTGTAGAATTGGTGATTGTTAACAATTTTTTAAATACTACTTATGAGAGGATTTTAAAAAACATTATGAAATATATTAGAGAACATATTACGTTTTCATTGACTGTAGATTATGACGAATATATTCATAAAATACGTACGGATATAGCTAGGATATATAAGACTGTAGTGTCTTCGGATTTTATACGCGGAATTCACGATAAAGTAAAGGATATGTTAACGAATATGTATTGGTTAGACAGTCGGGCGTGTTTGTGTAATACTATAAATAATTGTTGTATATGTAAAAAGACAAATTTGCATTTTGTAAGCTTATACTGTCAACATATAATGTTAGATTTTTAATAAAGAAAAATATAAAAAAACCGTGTGTATCTGAAAGGTGTGTGTTAGTTGTCTATTCATATTATGAGGGTATGGAGGGGTTATTTCAAAGAAAGCATAATCAATTGTCGTATGAAGAAGCAGTTATGGTTGAAAAAAACAAAAAAGAAATAGCGTCTCGTATTACACACGTGATCGATTGTGAAGCATATACAAGTAAGAAAAAAACATTTCTTCGCGAAATATCTGTCTATCGGGTAAAGACCGGCAAGTGTTCATCGTTTCAAGTGTTTATGCCGTTTGTACCGTTTAATGAACGTAACTATACAATTGACTATCAAATAAAGAAAATTCACGGCTTACCGATTGTACGCAAACGTTTAACTGATGATTTTTATACATTGAAAGAATCAACAGCATTTTTAACAGATGAATTTATGTGTAATGCGGATTTAGTGGCTTATAAAGGTGGCGATATTGAACGTATTTTGTTAAATAATATGGGTGTTCGCTGTATTAATCTTGAAATATTGACATGTCCGAAATATATAGATCTGTTGACCATATTTGGTCAATCGCAAGAATGTTGCCCTTATCACCTGGGTAACCATTATCATTGTTCAAAACACGAGGTAAAAATGTTCGCAAATTTTGTGTATTCGCTATTGTAACGATGTCGACACTAGAAGCATTATCGTATGTTTTAATGAAACAACCCTATAATCCGATTTTATGGAATTTGTATTCGACTTGTAAATATTTACGATTTTATAAACCACCACTCGACGTTGCAGACAGAAAAATAAACGATTATGTAAAAGTTAAAAAGTTTTGGATGAAAGGGGGTTTTGATACTATACGTGATTTCATCGCTGTAGATGATCAAACGGGTGAGGATGAAATGGTGAAAAGCGACAACCCTAACACACCAGATTTGACGTGGCCCAAGCATCCGCGTATGGCCGTCATCGGTATCGATAGAGAAGGTATTGACGGTAAAGAATTGTATAGTATACCCGTGGAATGGATTCCACGAGTGGCGGTTCGTGACGACGGTCTGTTCGTATTAAAATCGTTCGAGTTTTGTTGTCGTGAAATTTTGGTACGTTCAAAGACACAACTGGTACGTTGTCAGTCTTTAACAGTATCGGACAAATACTATGTAGACAAACATTATTTTCATGTTGGTTCCGGCGACTGTGATGAAGATAATTCTGAGATTGAAGTGTTTGCCGCTACACACTTGTATGTGGGATTAAAGAGTATTATGCACTATTTTAACACTGGGCTGTATGTGAATATGGGGGAAATGCTGATGGCACTTGATTGTAATGAAGAAAATTTGAAATTTTATCATAAAGAAGTACGTTATGAAGAATCATCAATAACTGTAATATATACTCCTGTAGAAAAGAAGGGTACGTGTATTCGTAAATATCTTGCACATATAGTAGTATGTAAAAATTGTATTAGATATCTTCAAGATTTTTTAACCCTATTAGATCAGAGTGTGGAAAATCATCCATTTTCCTCATATGACGAGTTGGATTGTGATGGGTATAACCATCTTGGATTACCCGTCCTACGATACGTATTAGATGCCGATTTTGATAGTTTAGCAGCGAAAGCGTATTATGGTGTTATAGATGGACACCTAGACACACCTTGTATGTATGTGGATGCTTTTATGCAAACGTATGCTATAAAACATGTTTGATTTTAAACAAATATTTTATCAGTTGCTACAATTAAAAAGTTTGTATGTATTAAAATATGAGGGTGTAATAATAGGGTATGCCCTTATAAGGTCATCATATAATTTGCTTCGATTTGTACAATTCTTTAATGTGTGTCATTTAAAAGAGCGTGATTGTGCGGATTTTATTCACTGTTTAAAATTTTCGATAATAACCATACACCAAAACGAAGATATTGTTTTGGCCATTGTTACATAATGGCATCGTCAACTAAAACACATTATTTTGAAACGTCTGCTAATGAAATTAGAGTCGATGAATTTTTGAAAAAAATGTTAGAAAATGGAGAGTTGACCTATTATCGTTACATCGGCATACCCAATAGCTTGTGGTATGGTGAAAGACAGGAATATGGTATAAGAAAGACTACGGTGACATGGAGTTTGAAACTGTGTGGGGTTGTACAATTTAAGGAACGGGTCAGCCCTAGAACGGTACGTCAGATGTTCGTCAGCGAACGTATTTATTTGTCAGCATTGCTTACCGTGAGAAGACCCATTGTATTAATATTGATGCGGTTGTGGGTGCTTTGCGGATGTTACGGTCTACATTACGGTGAAACAAAATGGTCTAATACACCAATCGGTTTTGGTGGACGAAAAACGGAAAATGAGGTACATTATATGAAACCTTACATTAAAGCATTAATACATTATAGAGAGTGTGATAGAGATGATTTTTGTTACAATAATTTAAATGGTGCAAGACAAATATGTAAATATAAACTTATGTTAGAAAAGAAACTGCGAAAAACGAGTATGCCCATATAGGGGCGTTGACATTATATATATCTATGGTGTAGTTTTATTTTTTAGTTGTGATGATGTTGTCCATACAACAACATCTATTATGGCGTAGTGTAAAATTTAAAAATAAATGATTTTTTAACACCTATCAATCAATCAATCAATTAATTATGAATATTTGCAGTTTGCATTTATTCACGTATAAACGTGCAAAGTTTAAAAAAAAACCACAATGGTGGTTATGTGCGTTTTTAATAAATTATAAATAGGTGGGTGTGATGGGATCAATGTTTAGTAGTGGTAAGCGATTGGGTAAAAAAGCAAGTCGCGAACGAGGTTGAAGACTAAAGAGAACCCGAGAAAAACTACTTCTCTTGTAGAGCACGTCGTATAACGCATCGGTGGAATAAAAAAAACACGTCGTTATATGCATCGGTGATAATACAAGACAAGATAAAATAAGACAAATAAAAGGTATGTAAATTTTTTATTGATGATATTGATAGACTACAGGCATATGATTAACAGGTTTTCGCCGTACACGACCTCCTTCTTGCTTTCTGATCGATCTTTTTTTTTGCATTATAATTTTCGCGTTTGCACGTCTTGTTCTTGTTTTTAATCGTTTTGCTCTTTTTGCCTGTCTTGCCGCATATCTTTTCCCATTTACTACAGCGTCTGTAACGGCGCGTTGTAATAGATCGCCAGGGTTGGGCATATTCGGCAATCCTGCACCGCTTTGATTGTTTCTGCGAATGCGTTGTGGTTTGCCCGCATAGGGGTTAATACCGCGATTTATTCTTCGATCCCAAAGAACGCCAGGTGTTTGAGACATTGTTATCTGTAGCGGGTTTTAAGAAATATGAAATGTTTTTTAATAGTTACAAATGTTTTTATAACCAATAGTCTTTACCGTAGTTAACAAAAATTTCTGAATGTGGTGGGATGCTTTGTGAGGATTTTAAGTGAAACATTTGATTTCCACGCATGCTACTATTATAACGAAATTTGGAATTTCTAGCATCGTTTGCAAATCTACCCGCAGCATCAGTTGTATGATTTGCATCAACGCATAACCCTTTGCGATTACATATGGTATATTTCGCCGTGCTATTCCCATATTTTTTATCAATTTATTCACGAGTACGACGACGCCCTGTGTATTTTGAAATTACACGTCCAGACGGTATGGTTTTTTTCCAGCTAAATAACCCTTTTCCAGCATTTGAAATTTGGGAGGGTTTAATTCGTAGATTATCTTGTTTTGCTAAATGTATCCAACATTTAGGTGTATGTGCTGTTCGTTTACGACATCGTTTTTGTAATAATGTGTCGCTAATACATTGTTTTGATTTTCGAATACTTTGTTGATATTGTTTTTTTCTTAAATTGGTTACAAAACGACCACTCATTTTTTTCTGTTTTTTTATTCTGCATATACAAGAGTTACACCGATATAGTCGCTGGCGTAATGTCGTTCGATATATTTTATTATATTTTCAATTTTAGTCACCACATCCGGAGGTACTTCTGATTCAAATTGGAACAGCGACAATCTGTGACGTAACGTGTCTGGATCCACCTTATATATAAGATCTTGATCTTTGGCAAAAGATGCAAACGCTTCTTTAAATATGGTGGGTGCAAAAATAATAGATTTATCATTGTCGGTTACCTCATACCCTATTTTATATCGATCGTAATCACCCTTGTGCGCCTCATTTAGCACATGTACCGAGATATGTATTTCAAATTCAGCGCTCATTCTTGATTTGAATGTTGCTTGTTCAACACGTGTGATTGAAATGGGGCAAAAGTGTTTTAAAGGGGGTGAAGATACACCCTGGGTGACATTTAATTGTAATATGGTGCAAATTCGTGAAAGTACTAATATCGCGATGGATTTTACAGATGGTGGGGAAGATGACGACAACGATATAAAAGTTAGTAATTGTTGCTGTATTCAATGGCGTCAAAGGGTGGTGAAAAAAGACAGAGAGATGAAGGAGAAGGGGAATGCATCAAATAAAAGACAAAAAGGGGTCGACGGAGAGGCCGTAAAAAGGAGAACCGTTGCATTG
The DNA here is from genome assembly GCA_902702795.2 of Paramuricea clavata. Lineage (NCBI taxonomy): Eukaryota > Metazoa > Cnidaria > Anthozoa > Malacalcyonacea > Plexauridae > Paramuricea > Paramuricea clavata. The sequence goes on along the minus strand of CACRXK020003088.1, from coordinate 16,780 downwards.
GTGAGGAAATTATTTAATGAAAAAGATAGAGAAAAACGGGAACAAAATATTGAGGCAATTGCACAAATGGTTGTCGCTAGAAATGATAAACAATCACAAATAAATAGATTAGCTGAAATGGTTAAGAAAACAAAAACTTTATATAAAGAAAAACGTAGTTACAATATAGAGGATCGCGACCTTATAGAGTTAGCAGCACTTGTACAATCACACCAAAATGTTAGCGTTCCAAAAAAAGCTTTTTCGGTGCGTCAAATATGCACTCATCAACGTTCGGTTATACCGAATATATATTTGATGTAAATGTAGGTAGCAATCATATGGGGAGTTTACCAGATTTTTGGTGAATTTACGACGTGTGTTTGATTATTTAATAAATACTATGTTGTATTATGCTCAGACGAATACGGATAAGGCTAGATTTTTTATCTCGAATGCCCCACGTACCCCTTTTTCTACAAGCGTATTAACCGTAACGGATTTTACAACCGATATGTTTTTTAATATTTTCGAGAAACACATGCAAAGTAATGCAGAAGAGATTATAAATAATGGCTGGAATACAACCATCAGTTTGTACATTTTTCCAAATAATTATGTTTCGCGTAATAAAACGTCACGGGTAAAAAAGAAAACAAAACAAAATAAATTATATAAATATTTTGGTAAAAACACCACAGAGTCCGGTAGCGGTAAAAAAAATAACCCGGCGTTAAAACATGGTCGCGAAGTGCGTCACGGTGTTTTTCAAATCGGTGTTTCAAATGTTAAAAATTGTTGTTTGGGTCTAGCGCTTCTAGTGGGTAAATCTTATCTGCACAACGATTCTGACGCATACAAACTGAAACGCAACAGTAACATACCCCTAAGTAGTATATATACAGACGACGCTATTACAAATGTGTATACGGTCAGCCAATTACCCGTGGGGTCACCCGTACGTATTGATCAATTATCCGACGTGTATGAGAAATATTTGAAATCCGACGGGATAGATTTGGTTGTTTTTTCTAAACAACAAGCCGACAGTATTGTATACGATTCTCGATTAGGTCCAGATCAATGTCTACACCGTGTTACAAACGATGTTATTTTTTTATGGTTAAATGATGGCCATTATGATTTAGTGACTTCGCCTTACACACTTGCACGCTTAAATTTGGGAACGTTTTGTTTTTCCTGCATGCGCTATTTGCGTCGACATGAACGAAAAAATACACACGTGTGTATCTTAAGTATGACCTGTCATCGTTGCTATAGTAACACACGCAGGTGCGAACCCGTATCCGGTTTTGTACAACAGTGTACGGAATGCGATGTTATTTTTTACAATCCAGATTGTTTTACCAAACATTTAACACAAAGAGTGTTTAAAACATATGTAAACGGTTCGTTAACAACTGAAACGACATGTCAACGTTTTTTTTTCTGTGTCGTGTGTTATAAAACGGTATTGCGTAAAGCAATTACAACCGGCAAAAAGTATACAAAGCATAAATGTGACGAGATGTTTTGCATACACTGTAATAAAATGAAAAAGAAAGATCATCACTGCTATATTAAACCGGTTAAGGAGCATAAAAATGAATCACGACCCACTTTGTATTTCTACGATTTTGAAACGCGCGTAGATGAAGGTGATATCTATATGATACCTTTTTATTGCGTCGTACAAAAAGTATGTGATGTTTGTGACGAAAAACCGTTTGTGAAAAATTATGAACATTTTCTACCGCATCCTAGTGAGTCGTTTACCGATATTTCAATTGAACCGGTACCCTGCTGCAGTTATAGACAATATGTTTTTGAAAAAAACAATGATGATATTGTGGCGGATCTGATCGACTTCATGATGGCACAACCGAAGAATAGTGTGTGGGTGGCGCATAACGGCGGACGATTTGATAGTATTTTTTTAATGCGTGAATTGTTAGTCCATCGTAAACTCGTACCCACCGTGGTAATGAACGGTAGTAAGGTTATGTCCTTAGAATTGCAAGAACGTAATTTGAAAGTAATTGACAGCTACCTATTTCTTTCAATGAGATTGGCAAAATTTCCCGAGGCTTTAGGGCTTGAAAACGTAACGAAAGGGTATCACCCCTATTTGTTTACAGATTTGAATTATGTTGGCGACATGGTCGGATTAGAATATTTTGAACTACCCACAGAGGGTAGCGAGGAGCGGGAAGCTTTTGATAAGTGGTATAGACAACAACAAAGCAAACCGTACGTGTTTCGTGAGGCTATCTATTATTATTGCCGTATGGATGTGGATATTTTAAGACAGGGTTGTATCATATTCTCCAGACTTATCTATCGAATTACGGGTGTATTACCCTTTTATGACCGCACATGTAATACTGTGGCGGGTTTAGCTTTAAAAATATATCGCAAAAATTTTTTAAAAGAAGAACAAATTGGACAGGTTCCCGCATGTGGTTACAGCGGTGTAAATATTAACCAAAGCGCAATTGCTTTATGTTGGCTAAAAGATATTGAAACTATGTTAGATGAAAACGATCTAAGATTGTGTAGTAAGCTTAGTGTCGGTGGTGAGCGTCGTATAATGAATCATTATGTTGACGGGTATTGTGAAGAGACCAAAACAATTTATCAGTTTCACGGTTGTTTTTATCACGGTTGCGAACGTTGTTATGATGGCGAATGTTACAACAGTGTTTTATGTACAAAATTTTACACACTTTTGGGTAGTACGCAACGTTTATCGCGAATGTTTCGACAAGCGGGATATATCGTTGTTGAGAAATGGGAATGTGATTACCGTAACGATGTTGACATGACCCCCTATCGTTTAAAGCAATTACGTCTAACAACGTTTTTTGAATTCATACATTTGGAACCGCGTGATGCGTTGTTTGGTGGTCGTACATCTCCCGCCACATTATATTATGATATGAAGCATACTGGTTTACCAGCCATGTATTTCGATGTATGCTCTCTTTATCCGTATGTGCAGAAAAAATTTCAATATCCAACACAACATCCGGTCATTCTTAAAGGTCGTGCATGTCAAAATATCGACATAGACCAAGTGTTTGGTTTAATTAAGTGTAAAATTTTACCACCCACACACTTACTGTTTCCTGTGTTACTGTTTCGTTCGGCGAAATTAACATTTCCCTTGTGCCGCACATGCGTACAACGTCAACAAAGTGAGACATGTCAGCACGATGATGAGCAACGTGCATTATACGGTACATGGACTAGTGTGGAAATCCAAAAAGCTGTACAATTAGATTATCGCATTTTAATTGTTTATGAAATTTATCATTATCAAAAACGCGAAAAAATATTCGATCAATATGTAAATACGTTTATAAAGCTTAAACAAGAAAGTAGCGGGGTGCCAAAAAAATGTCTAGACCAAAACGGTTCGGTGGTGAAAGAAAAATTACAAAAATATATTGACGATTATATGAAACATGAGGGCGTTGTTTTGGACGCAAGTAAAATGTCGTACAATGTGGGTCAGAGAACGGTAATGAAAGCTTTATTGAATTCTTTGTGGGGTAAATTGGCCCAAAACGAAGATGTTACGGTCGTGTCGTTCTTAGAAGACATGGACGCTTTGTTAGAATTAGTAAATGATCGTACGGTAGAAGTAACCTCTTTAGATTTCATAAGCGACAATATTGCGCGAACGACACATCGGAAAACGACAAGCCTAACACCGTTACGCAATCGTAATGTGATTATTGCGTCATTTGTCACAGCGTATGCACGTTTAGAATTACTAGAGTATTTACTTAAATTAGGCGAAAATGTTTTGTACTATGATACAGATTCGGTGATTTTTATAGAGGATCGTGCAAACGGTAAATTTCTTGAAACCGGTGAATATTTGGGTCAAATGACCGACCAATTAATTGAAAAAAAAAACCAGCGCAAAATGGATTCAGCAATTTTGTTCGGCCGGACCAAAATCCTATTCCTATCGCACGAATACCTATACACGTTACAATGACGACGGCAGCGAAAGCAAACAACAAGATGAGGTTGTGCATGTTAAAGGCTTTGCGTTAAAAGGACCTGTCAAAAAATTATTAACATTCGACAGTATTCGGGAGTGTGTAGAAGATCCCACCAAAGAAATTGAAATTACTTATCGGGAATTTATGCGTGAAAATACGCAGAGTATTTCGGTACAACAAAATACAAAAACATTTAAATTTACCTTCGATAAGCGGGTTGTGCATGAAAATTTTACAACGACACCTTTTGGTTATCGGTAATGATTTTTTTATACTTTTTTAGAAAAACAAAACAAATCAACATTGTATGCACAATGTAACAATACCCCTTCAACATCCCTTCGTGATGACAATATGCGGGCCCACACAATCGGGTAAAACACATCTAATGGTTGACATAATAAAAAACATTGACGAACTGATTGTACCAACACCAGACAAACTACTTTACTTATACACTGCTGAACAACCAATATATGGGGAAATTACGGATTATGTGGCTGCGAAACATGAAACATCTGCACTTAAACGATGTGAGTTCTACGACTGTGCACGATTGGGTATACCCACGATAGAGGATATAAGACCGTTGTTGGGTGAACGTACCCTACTTGTTCTCGATGACCTAATGATCTTAGCAATGTCAACTAAGGAGGGTACTGAAAATTTGAACAATTTAGCGACACGTGATAGCCATCATTTAAATCTCTCTATATTTTTTGTGTGTCAAACTTTAAATTATGGTAATGGAAAATTACGAAGTATGCGTGTGAATAGCATGTATCATCTTCTTTTTAATAATTACACCGATACTCGAGATATCGAATTGATAGCGCGAAATAAGGGCATCCGTCTACAGACAATACGCAAAATATTGGCGGATGTGGGTAAAAAACAATACGGTTATGTGTTGTTTGACGGATGTCCTCACGCGCCCGCCAATGCACGTGTTCGAACGGGTATATTGCCCAATGAATGTACAATAATTTACAATACAGAAAAACAATTTGTATAAATTTATTAATAAAAGTTACATGTATTGTTGAAATGCTTCTAAATATGTTTTACAAATTTGACCCTTCCCCTTATTACATTTACCCTTATATATATTAATCATGTTGGGATATTCGGCATATACTAACTGTTTTAATTTAGTTTCATTTTCTAAAAGTTCAGCTTGTTTAACAGAAAATTTGTCGATAATATCCTCGTTTTTATAGAAACTATGTAAAAATAATAAACACCATGCACCACAGGTCTTGCTAATATACGATTGACGTTGTAATTGCATATATACAGAAAAGTTACAATGTAAACTACGGAAATAATCAAGCCAGTATTTACGGCCAAAAAAACGCGGAGTCTTGCCAAAACTATCAAAAAATATGATATCTTGACGGTCTTTTACAACACACACCCAATGCGTGCCGGGTTTATCGTCCTCGTCGGTATTCCACACCCAACATCGATTTTTGATATTTTTTGGATATATATTTGCAGGGTAACATCCCAAATAATATGTATTGATAACGGTATTTTCACGAGCCAATTTATCAATGTCGTCTGTGTTTAGAAATTTACTTATAAAACAGATTAACGACGTCATCTAATCTGAAAGATATCCCCGTTTTCTTCTTGTTTTAGCAGAACCCGTTGTTTTGGGAGTAGGAATGAATGTGGTTGGTGGTTTGCTAGGCTGTTTGCTTTGATTCAACATTTGTTTGTACTGTTCTTTAATTGCTCTATTTCGAATATATGAAATGGGCATATTTGTTCTTTTTAATAATATCAACACCCTACGACGGTTATTGTCGTTTAAATTTGGTTGGGTTTGCGTGTAGTTTCGCGTTAAATCTTCCATCATATCTTGATAGGATATATTCAAATCATTGTCACCATATTTAATACCTTGCGGTACCGGTTTTACATTGTGTTTTCGTAAATGTTCCTCTATTTTTGCTGCCGAAGCAGCAACTGTGCCGGGTTTATGACCCGCACCCGACGCACCGGCAGTCACCGGGGCGGGGTTATTTGCCACGGCCACATCCTCATCATCATCTACAACTTGATCAACACCAACCGATTTTCGATAACTATCCGTTTTTCTTAGAAAATTAATGATGTCGTTGCCCGCCGTGGAAGAATTATTTTTAACAGATTTTTTAGCTTCCTGACGACTTTCAATAAGCCCCGCCTCTTCGCTGCTTCGTTTTGCGTTGTTCAATACCTCGTCTCTGGCGTTATTTTTAGTAAGCATGTCCATCAAACTGTTAAATTTATTCGCATCGATCAACGCTAACCGTTTGACTTCTTCGCCACCTCCAGTTGTCTGACAGCTTTCCGAATATAACCATGAATGCGCATATCTTCTACAAGTGTAAATTTTATATCTTTCTTTGGACAATCTTTACTGGTAATATGTTCTAAAACACCACGGTCACCATGATCTATTTTAATACCAAGTTTGTCGCGGACAATTAAACCACACACGTGTAACAGATGTTGCGTGATAGTTGGAGAAATTTGTTGGCTTCTTTGATCAAAATCTAATTTCATAAAATTAGAAACACACGGTATGAGACGATTTTCTTTCTTCTTCTTTTCAGCTTGTTCTTGTAATTGTAGGAGATGTTTCAAAAAACCTTGTATTACTTGCTCATCTAACCCCGCTTCTTCCGATTCACAGTTTTCAAAATTGTTGTCAATATGAAAATCTGAAATATTTTCATCTTCACAGGGTTGAATATCCATGCTTCCTTCATCTATTTGTACAGTGTTATTTACATCGTCGGTGTGATCGGTATTTTCAACATTTTCAACATCATCATCATCACCATCATCATCATCTGTGTCCAAATAACCCGTTAGGTTTACGTTTGATATATCTTCGTTAAAATCGGTATTTTCAGCCATATTTTGAAATTACACTATGTATATGAACAGTTTGAATATTTACCCCTTTATCACTGATAACTACAGTGTGCGGTGGTCGCGGTCGACATACAAAAGATTCGCGTTTTTTAGGGGGCCCGAGTTTTAAACCGGTGTTGGTCACGTGCCGTGGCATATTGTAAATGGGGAAAAGTGTGTGTCTACACATTTATTTATTTATTTTTTTTACCAAACCATGTCTTTGCCCAGTATACTCCACCTTTTTGATTTTTTCGTCTTGATTTTTTTGGTTTTTTTCTTCTGGGTTTTTTTTTACATACAAAAAATGTCGCTATTGTCTTTGCCATGCTTAATTAACAATACACACGTTTATTGTTTACATTCAATTTTGTAGATCAAAATGTCTCAGGAAACAAATTCCATCCACCCTTTTGATTTCTCGATCTTACACTTTTTGGCACGAAAGCTTTTCGAAAATAATGTAAGTTACCTCGACCGCCTTTTTGTTTTGCAATTTTAAAATTTCCACCTTTTTGCTTTTTTTTACGCACACAACAACGTCGCTTCTTCATACTTGAAACAGACTGGTTCAAAAATTCACTTTAATAACAATTTATACTTCATATTTTAAACGTGCTTGTGTCCCAAAACCAACGCTCATCTGATTTCTAAATTCCCCGATACAAATTAGCTTTTGTGCGGCGATTGTGTGGTTGGCAAAATCAATTTTTATACTCAAATTTCCACTTGTTGAATTGGGTAAAACTTGTGAGAAACCATCACGATTCGGTGATAAATCTGTAACGATCATACCGTAATCGGATACATATTCAGGATATGTACACGGCATCTCGCTATGGCGACGATCCAATGATTGACGTAAATTAATGTAGGCCTCTGATGCATTTGTAATTACAGGGGGTACTTCGGCTTCATTGATGCTAACAGCAAAACGTGTGATATCGGGAAAAGCTACATGATAAGGTGACAATATATACGATCCGTTGTAACGGGCTTGTGATACAATTTTTGTTATAAGACGTGTAGGTCGTGCACCATTGAAAATATCTTTATGTTGAATATGTCGACTATTTTGGGGTACGGGTATTGCAACATACCGATGTGTGATTTTATAATACCGACATTCTTCACCTTTTTGAATCATCAAATCATTAATTGCTGCCGATAATTGCGCATTGGGTTTTAAAATTGGCATGGTTAATTTTAAATCACCCATTCTTAAATCTAGCAAAGCACATTCGGCAGCCGTACCATAGATGACTTTTGTTTTCTCCAATCTTGTTAAAACCACTTTGATATCAAATGATGTGGGTACATACCGTTTAACACGACCCAACAAATCCAATTTATCAATACATTGATGAACTACGTCTTGATTTACTGCAAGATATCGTTTCCGGGCACCAATATTTGTATTACCTGTAGCATTCGTATTATGATGTAAATTTGTGATCGTATCCATATGACCCGGTGTGTCGCGGATCATTAAATTAATCGCCGCATCATCCTTGTATTCCGAAGGAACGGTTGTTAGAAAATCATGAGTAAACTCAAGTTCATTTTCCTTACTGGATTGGGGGGTAATTAATTGATTATTTAAATACACAGCTTTGGTTTTCCACCCGTAACGTAACGGCGCCATGTTAACACATGCATTTATAGTGGCAGCGGTTGCGTTATCCGTAGTCGTTGTAACAATCCGTAATTTTGCCGATAATTTAGCATCCACCATATCTATTACACCATAATCTTGCCGATTATGCATAAATGTATAGATTTCAGCAGTTTGGGTAGTAGGGTTGGGTAGTAATTCGAGAGTATGTGTTTCCGCAAATGTATCATTATGGGGAAATGTATCAAATAATGTCATGGGTCCCACAAAACCACTATCATGTTCTTCAATAGGTTCGGCCTCCTCTTGTCTTTTACGTTTCATCTTGACAATGTTCAATGAACTAATGAAACTATTTTAAAAAAACAGTTCCTTTTTAAAAAAATACACACACACACATTGATTTTTTTGGTTTTTATAATTTTTTAATAAAAGCAAAAATAATATTTTATATACATATTAATAATAATCATCATCATAGTATCTTTGTGGTCGTCTACGACGACGTCGGGGTGCGAGTCCTTGCATCCATGAGGGTGGTGGTCTATTACCCCCTTGATTTACACTTTGTACGGGTTTTTGTGCAGATTTTTTACCAAAAATACTACCTACAACACTTGAACCGGTATTTAATAACATCGGTAATGCCATCCCCAACGCTATTCCCGCAGCTGGACCAAAACCACCTATTTGTTTTTTTACTTTTCTCGATTTCTTCCGTTTATTCGCTATTCTTCGTTTACTACCCATAGATTAATTTTAAAATTTCCGGAGCTACTGTTGCGGATGCAGCACCGGTTTGCAATTTTTGCTGTTTAGCAGCTCTCGGTTGTATTTTACCAACCCTTTGTATTTTAGGATTTGGGGCGTAACCAGGATTTAACTGGGGTGGTGGGCAAATTTTACCGGCAGCACGTTCTTCAACGGTTGATGCTTTACCCGGTAACACATACAAACGTGTCCCTTTATAACATGTACCACCGCCTTTTAACAGCTTTACGTAGTCTGCTTGTTGCATTGTGAATGATTATTTGATTATATTTCATCGTATATATTCAAAACAATGGATAATTTTGACCGGTTTAGTACATCTGCAGCCAATGCAAAACTATCCATTTCATACCCCGGTGTTGGTTCAAAAATAAATTTCACATTCTCGTCTAAATCAGCAACATTTCGTACGGTCAATAAACAATTTGGAAGCGGTGCTTTAACCGTTGAATTTGATACAGGTATTATTATACGGTTATTAGACACTTGTTCAAATCGTTCAAATAATAAATATCGTTTTAGGGTATAATAATGTCGAACTGTCTTTCCACGAAACGTACCGTAATCTTTACCATTGTAAAAATAACCACCACCTGTGGCGGGAATTTCACGACCAGTTAGTTTGTTAGTAACATCCCATTTTCGTGCTACCGATAATTTATAACCCCCCAATAGACCCGTAACATGTGCCATAGTGTAATACATTAATTTATGTGACAATTGTGCTTTAACTTCCGAGCTGTATTCATATTTTACGGGTACAAGTTCTTTAGGACGATCGGCTTTTACTTCTAAATCGATTTTTAACATTTTTTTCTTATTCCACAACACACTCGATATTCACAGTCCCGCTGCTAAACGGTATTAGCGTATGCGTTGTATCGTAGATTGTAACTTTAAATTGATCAATTTTACTTTTGATTAATCTACGGCGTGTACTCGGCGGTGTATATGTACACAATGCACCACTACCCCGATCGCTACCGTTTAAGGGTGTAATAGCCAACAAGGGTGCATATGTATCGCCAACAACAGACATTTCCAATTGTTCACAATATACAAACATTTTATCAATACCGTTGGAAATATCAGGAAGGGCTTTACCCATGAATGAACAAGCAAATTTATTATCCCCACTTGCATTTGCTTTATTCATAAAAGGGTACCATAATAAGGGTACCACGCTATTCATACGGGTTGGAAAAAAAACCGATCCTTTTTCCCATTCCGCTTTTGTTTCGACAACATCCGGATGAACCCTTATTTCTCGCAAACCTAGAATATATTCCAAAGATTCGGTAAAGACCATTTCAAATTCGTCACCCTCTGCAGTATTTTGGGAAAAAACTTCGAATATTTGATGGGGTGGTTTTGTTGAAATTCTTTTTACAGTTACGTCAGAATGCCAATATTCACGTTCGATATTGTACGTTACACCAACGCGGGCATTATTTAAAATTGTAAAATTCGTATAGGAACCCGGGGGTAAATACATCATGTCGGTCTTAAAATTAATCTCGATACCCGAATCAGACGTCGTGGGAAAACGCATAAAAAGTTGTACACCACATTGCTCATTTTGAACATTTTCAATCGTTAAGGGATACGAGAAATTTAAAACTCTCGTTTATATTTTGTAAATTTTCTACTGTGTAACTTATACGCTTCTTTTTGTTTATTATTTAATCTCTCGTGTTTTAACAAACGCGATGTTTTTTTAATCAGTTCGACATCTTTTTTTGCTGACCTCTTTCCCATATTTGTTTACTAAATAAAAAAAATTAATAAAACAAATGTTTGTCAATCATTTCACAATACATAGCGTCTATGGTCGTTACATTGTCATCTTTTTTGATCATGGCGAGATAGTCATACACATATTCTTCATTCATTTCATGTGTATATAGTAATACAGCTTCTTTGCAAGATTTAATTTTTTCACGATGCATCACGGCTATAATAAGCGATACGACTTTACGATACTAAAAGGGAAATTAATGAAAAATTTGTGTAAAACTATCCATAGACATATCGCTCGTTTCACGCAATACATTTAAACGGTCGACAGTGTCTAATACATTCTGTTTTAAATCATTATCTAATAGTACATTGAATTCACCTTTGACATTGTAAAATTCTAATGCTTTTTCATACGTAATATTTTCCTTTAACATTGTCATTAAGACCCCTTTAACAACACCGCTTACACGAGTTTGAAAATTGTGTGAACTACCGTATCGTTTTATATCCTCATACCAATTATTTAATTTTATTACCTCCTCATCGGTGGGTTCTATAGTACGTCTCTTTTTCACCGGTTGTTTAGCAAGACCCGTTTTCGCTGGTTCTTTGCGTTTCACAGTCTTTCCCGTTGCGGTGGATTGTGGTAACGCAGGTGTCAGCATTGACTGGTCGTCGACATCTTCCTGATGCTCAACAGCAATTAGGAATTCGTTGATTTTCTTGGCCACGTATGTCCAATTTTCATTCTTCGAGAAGAAACATTTTGCCCACTGTTCTTCCCATTCCCACTCCTCTTCCGCATCAAACACTGCTTGTGATGTGGGGGTGTCATCTTCCAAACCATCGGGAACTTCTGTCATGAGAACATCGGGTGGTCGAGCAGCTTGTAGACGTACTAGGACCAGGCCACGATACTCGCTATCTTTCAGGACAATGCGAATCATATTTTTCTGATAATCTTCATATTCGCTGATGATAATGTAGTGGCTACCACCTTTCTTGCAGGTCTTCAGACTTTCATAAACTGTACGAAGCTGATCGACCGTCAACATAAATTTCATTTTGTATAAATTTTTATCACCCGATTGCGTAGGTGATGAAGAGGCGATGCAACATTTTTCATTCCATCGTTCATACCATAACATTTTTTTTGTTCTGTTCTGGTACGCCCCTAATTCTGTAACGTGTGAAGCATTTCGCTTCTCATACATCTCAACGCCCGATACCGATATCTCTTGTTGTGGTTGCGCCATCTTTACAATGTGTAAATGTGCTGCCAGGATTTTGCTACAGCATTTTATAGACAGCGAAACCAAGTCCGACAAGCAGCGCGGTATTTATCAAAAATTCTTTTGCAATTACACCCCTAATATGGTCACATATCTTATTATAGATATCGGTTATTTTAGTGAGGAAAAAACATTTATTTTCAGAAGATGAAAATACAATATGACCATATAAGGTCACAAGTGTATAGGATGCAGCTAATAATCGATAATATCCCGAAATACCGGTAAAAGAATCATCAGCCACTAAAATCAACATTAAATCACAACATTCCGTCTTCCTACCCCCACACTTGTGCAATATCTTTTGAATAGGTCCGCCATATATTTCTAGATAACGTGTCAGTTCCTCATGAAATAATTCCCTTACATATTCACTTTTATTGTCTACCAAACCACACCACGACGTTGTTGTATAACGTACCATTTAGAAAACAAAAAAAATATAACACACGCACACACATGTTTTACAACTAATGGGCTATATACGCACGCGCAACATATATATATGCGCGTATATAATAAGCGGTAATACACTATCGTCAATAATCATATTATCAGTTAAAAATCGTTTTCGAATACCGTTAATATTACGTGCATAACACGTCCCATAAAGCCATTGTATATAAAACACAAATTGTACAATTCTATTCATTTCCCGACTACCCCCAAGTCGAAGAACATCGGCTCCAGTGAAAATATAATGTTCTGTCGTTTCAACCTCACCCCGTTGTAAGATAAGTACTACATTATAATAGCAATCTGTTCGCCGCGTAATATTGGCTTTTAACACATATGAAATAGGGTATAGAATACCCATATGTAAAAATGTAAATTTATATCGTAACAAGTATTTTTTCTTTTTTTGTTTTTCAAAAAATAACTTATTTCTCCTCAGCCCATGTGGGTAGTTATTTTTCGTAACATCCATCTATTGGTCACTTGTATCAGCATAGGGTTCTGTTGTATCTTCATAAATTGTCACCTTTTTCAACACCGCTAATCCCTTCATAACATTATATAACCGCGTAGTAATATAAATAGAGTCAGGTAGATAGGTATGTGTTATATGTCGTCTTAACATTGCATCGTTTAAACCCCTTGCCGCACCATCTCTAAACAAACAAAAAAGTCTTCGTAAAGCATCGATACGATTGTTTGAATATAGTACGTAACCCCCGTTTAGACGTTGTGTAATTACATCTCTTTCGGGTAGTATTGAAAACTTGCTACGGATATAACCATCTGGATAACCAAGATAAAGTATATATTCATCCACACCAACTCTAACACAATCGTAATGATAATTTACCTCTGTAAGTACATTGTCATACAAAGCAGCGGAAAACATTCGCTTACCCTTTAGATAACGTTTATCATCCCACACATTCATAACCCCAGTCGTATTGTTTCTCATATTTTAAATTTGTCAAATTTTGACAATAATTATAATTTGAATAGGGTATTGAATTAAGTGCGTACCAGATTAGATCGTCTTTGAACCATATACCATAATATTTAATCAAATAATAGTTAAGCTGCGTTTGACGATAATCCAACGTATTTTTGTAATGTAAAAATGTATAATTACACTGTTTAAAAAACTCTTCCAACATATGTTTTAAAGCATTGTCTTCGTCCTGACCAAAACGGCGCCAACCAACCGCTGTGATAGTAAATTCTGGAGAATCTAATTTTTTTTTATCACCCGTCGTATATATCGCCCGTGACAAAAATAGTCCACTTCGAAACATACATAATCAGTAGTACATTCTAATAATTTTAAAAAACGTAAATTCACACAATAAATTTGGTCGTTGCACAAAAGACGTCGACGTTTCATTGTTGGAAAAAATAAAAAATCATTCTATCTTCAAACCCTGTTATCTTCAAACCATATTTGGGTATTGCAATAAAATTGTGAAATTCGTGGGAATCTTTCCGATATTACGTCTACTGTAATTTAATACGTTTTTAAAAGTCTATATAAAGTGGCATTTAAAATAAGCTTCGAGTAGTTCGAGGATAGCAATATCAAGTGTCGAATGGAATCTTCTGTGCTGTAAATAAGTTTCTCGCCGTATTTTTTAATCGCCCTGCTTTTTAGCTGGCGGCAAATACAAAACAAAAAAACTAACTAAATCGTCATATAAGTACATGGTCTTTTTATAAAAACAATCATTCGTTTACAAAAGCTATAAGATGGTAAACTACAGACCGAGATCACGTCGCACGCGTCAATATGGCGGGAATTTTAAAGGTGCAAAATATCAGCGTGGGAAACCAAAAAAAACACAAGACGGTGGTTTTTTAAGCAGTTTATTTGGTGGGGGGAAAAAATCAAAATCACAACCCATGAATATAAATGTAAATCAAAGGCAAGGCAATCAGGGTAATCAATCGCGTCGTTATCAGCCCTATCAGCGCCATCAACCCTATCCATACTACAGGCCACCGCCACCCCATTATTACAACCCTGCACCACGTAGACGTAGAGGTAGGAAGATGTAGGCGTTTTTTTAATAAAAACTGAACTCTACAACAACGAGAAAAGACTTTAAAAAAACATCACTTCTAATATGTAGAAAACGACGGGAAAAAAAACAACAAGGTGGTAACTTTTGGATGTTATTTTTGTAAAATACGTATTTTTCATATAAAATAAAATCTACTAACAAAATAAAACGTTTTCACATTTTGATGAGTGTCTACATATATAACATAATTTCTCTTTTTCTAATATGTATTTGAGTACAGGTTTAAAATGACATAATCGAGCTGGGTATAGTGTCAAAGGTCTTTGTTTATTTATAATCCATGTATGTATGTATGTATGTATGTTAAAGAATCCGTTTCGTGAAAACAAACGCCGCAACCGCCACCAACTTTTGGACAACTATAAACACCGTACTGATAAATACACTTTCTATCACACAAACACTTTATCGCGCTACGTTTGGCAATAATTTCAACAACCGATTCCTCAACATCGCAGCAATCTGTTCCACATACGTAAAATAGTTGTAATTCATTTGCAGCTGAACAGCCGCGCATATATGACGGTGTCGAATAACTAACACGTTTTAATACGGCTTTTGTCTGCACCCCACATTTGCAAGGATCCCGATATAACATGTAGAAAATGTACTCTTCGATCTCGTTCATAATACACACGTACGTCATAGACAATTCACTTTCGGCTTCAATTTGAAATCCACAAAAATACACCCCCAATTCGCTGCGGGTATAATGTTTATCTTGACAAACATAATAAGCGCTTTCATTATACGTTATCAGACTGACATATTCATCACAACAACATTTAATTTTTTCACATGTGACTTTTTCACAACCAATTTTCCACGCTTTACACACGTTGCAGTCACAGATCACCATGATTTGTGATTACTTTTTTCCTCTAACCTACTACTAATATACACACACTTTTTTTACCCCTATGACCAAATATAGTCATACGCATATATTTTACTTAAAAAATTGATCTTTATTGCTATAAAAATAAAATTGGTCACAATGTTAAATTCATTTTACACGCTACAATGTCAAACTGTAACTATTGTCCCGCAGATAAAAACTGTAATTGCGGTAAGGATTGTTTAAATTGCTTAAAAGCAAAACAATTATACGATTGCGCACAAAGCATACTACATAGTCAAAAAGATCAACCCACGCATACACATAACTGTGGTGTAGAAAATCTTAACACAATTAAAGGGGAATTAGTAGAAGTTCGAAAACAAATCCTCGCTACAGCAAGAGAAGAAAATCGGCAAGAATTAGCAGAAATTAAAAAAGAAAAAGAAACAATTTCACCAATAAAACGAAAGTTACAACAGGATCTTGAGAAAGACACGCCCATGTACTATTGTTACTTGCATATGAGCTGTAAATTTAACAAGTGTTGCGACAATTGTGAACTTATGACAGACGATGAGTAAACGCAAAATCGAAGAAGTTGAATGTAGTAGTAGCGAATATAGTAGTAGTAGTGATGAAGACACAGATACTGAAAATTATATGTATTTTGACACACGCGATAATTATGTACATCCCGATATCGTAAGAGAAAATGTTAAAAAAAGTTTACAATGTAATGAAATGGTCGAAGCAATGAAAAATATTATGCAAACAAATGCTACAAATAAATAAAATATTATTTTTGTTTTGGTAATTCTAATCGATACTGTTCTAAAATTTTGTCCTGTTCATCTTTATGTTGTGCACACCATTGACTCATAACACATATAAAACATATAAAATCATTTATATGTTGATCATCACCAAACGGTCCTATTCTTTCACCCGTGAACTTCCAGCGTGAAAAATCCTCATCTTTATTTACATCGACCATTGACTCCCACGAAAGCCAGGACCTTCAATAATTTCCTTTTCTCTAAACATATGATATGCTGCTGAATTACCGATACGTCGATATTGTT
>CACRXK020003087.1:0-38406 GCA_902702795.2 Paramuricea clavata | reverse complement strand
GGGGGCAATGACCCTCACTGCATGGGCCTGTGGGAAGGGCTGTTTAGAACTATTGACTGGCTGTCCAGTATAAATAAAGTAGCTTTAGTTTACATTTCCTCCTGCGGTAACACTGGACCAGAACAGTTTAGAACTGATACAGCTTTCCAGACCAAAGTTAGTTTACGATAGTTTTAGTTTTGCTTCACCGAAATAAGTCTATAGGTACATAGGAATAGACATAATTAATAAGCAGCACTTTATTGTGTTATATTATTTAGGGTTTTTGCTCTCCTGGATGTGTATCTTGACGACCAAGGTGCTGCCCAAACAATTTTGGAGACGTCTCCAGAGCTCCTGGCTAAACTACTAACCTTGGCGCGGAGCCTGGACCCGGGTGAGAGGCAGGTTGTGATGGAAAACCACTGTGAGGAATTGCGGGCGCTGTTTAAGGAATATGTACGTCCGGTACATCACGAGATCTCGACGGAGAAACGACGATCCAATATGCCGAGTCAGTTCGATATCACGCGTGAATTTCCGATCGTATTCGGGTGCGTGTTCTCGCGTGAACTCACGTCCGCGCACTATGTGTGCGACCCTGTGGATAATGCATCGAGTAAACAACCTCGCGGGGCATTGGTTTTTGCAGATAAACCTTTCCCTGAACGTGTAAGTAATATACAGGAACGTTGGGGATTGATAGGGATACAAGAGGGAGCGAAGGCCCTACGTGGCTACTAGTTAGTTAGTTAGTGAACTTTATTTAAAAACACGGTGTCTCATCATTACAAAATGCTCTTCCTGGGAGCCGTGTACATGCATAATAAATATTTACAACAGTTATGATATATATAAAGGATAAAAAACGGTGGTAAGGCACTCAAGCTATCACATGTTTTAGTCGCCTCATCAAGAAAATTCCAGACAACGGCTCCACTATAAGCAAGGCTGCTTTTCATAAAATTAGTGTTTGGTTTTGGGATAATTCAATTAAGTTTACTACCACACACATCGTGGTCATGCATTAACCTTACCAACGAAGCCTTCGCTCGAAACGGCGAAGTTCACAAGGAAACGAGCTCTATAGTCACATTTCATGGTGC
This sequence comes from Paramuricea clavata, assembly GCA_902702795.2. NCBI lineage: Eukaryota > Metazoa > Cnidaria > Anthozoa > Malacalcyonacea > Plexauridae > Paramuricea > Paramuricea clavata. Next base: position 37,321 of record CACRXK020003087.1, on the reverse strand, counting down.
GTATACTCCCAGACTTGGAAGAGACAGTACCCTCAAAATGGCGGACAAATCGAGCGTGAGAAAGGCTAACTGTGATTGATAAACATCTGTTGCATGATGGTATTTAGTAGGAACACACCTACACATACTAACTTATAGAACTTTTTGTTTTTGGAAACATCACGTAAATTTATTACTGCAAAGCTTTCGATCCGTAAGCCCGATGTATTATGCATATTATTAGCACTGATGAAGTTCCGGGCTTACGGATCGAAAGCTTTGCAGTAATAAATTTACGTGATGTTTCCACAAACAAAAAGTATTATATGTTTTATCGCCATGCAAACCTACAAAGAAGTTATTACCTACTAACTTAACTTATTACATACTAACTTATCTAACTTTGTTTCCCTAGACCACATCGTATTACTGGGAAGCAGATATCGTGTCACTGGGCGAGGGTGAAAATTGCGAATCTGGACCGTTTCTATCATTTGGTTTTATGCCTAATTGTTCCCCGACTGACGCTTCGTGGACAACTCCTGTTGGGAGCTGTCTTATTCACGCTTCTGGTCGTGCTACACATTATCAAGCTGGTGGACCGCTCTCGTGGAGTTCAGTCACGCTTAATCTGAGCATGCGTGAACATGACGTCATAGGCTGTGGTTGGGAGAGACTGGACCCTACTGAGATCGAGGATAACTCGCGTGTAACAGGCAGAGTGTATTTCACTCGGAATGGTAAAAGATTGGCTGAGGTTTTGGATGGCGTTTCTGCCGGTCTGTTTCCTGTTGTTCATATTCAAAAGAAGGTCAGTACAAATGTCTTTACTGGTCTATACAGCACAACTAGAGTTAGTTTAGTTTAGGTTTCCTCCTGTAGTAACACTAGATCAATAAGAGATGATCCTTACTGGGCATCTAGGACGAACAGTTTAGAACTGATAGAGCTATCCAGTATAAATAAAATTAGTTTAGTTTAGGTTTCCTCCTGTAGTAACACTAGATCAATAAGAGATGATCCTTACTGGGGCCTCTAGGAAGAACAGTTTAGAACTAATAGAGCTATCCAGTATAAATAAAGTTAGTTTAGTTTAGTTTAGTTTACATCTTTACTTGTAGAACATCCGTGTGTTGGTAAACCTGGGCTCGCGTACATTCCGTTATCAAGAAGCGAACAACCAGAGATCCTCACAAGAAAGCATACAAAGCTTGTCCATGGAGGAGGTTCGAGCAAACCTGGCGGAGTTGCCGTTTTGTGACTGCAGTGAATCTGATGAGCAAGAGGAAATTATTGATGATCCAAGAGGCGGAGTTCGTTCTAGAGAGAATGAAGGTACATGTTTTACCTATATATCATTAGAGTTGTGGGGCTGGCTGTTCCAAATCCGATTAGCTTAACCCAAGGCTAACCTATAATTCACAGCAAACTTCCCAATAGTAAATTTGACAGCAAACTTCCCGATAATAAATTTGGAAATATTTCTTGATAAATCTTTTTTTAATTAGGTACAGTACACCCAACTAGTTCTTCAGAAAGAGCGGACGAATCTTCAAACAGCTCAACCAGGTTGGAACAACAAGAATACGACTGCAATCTCTCACAACTCGAGTTCCTGTCCAGCAGTTATGATCTCATGTTAGACAATGGTCCTCCAAAATATATGAGTCCTGACGACGATGACACAAGCCATGGTCACAGGAAGCCCAGACAGTTACGTAAAGATCCCAGGAGTTTACTCGTCAAAGCGTGGGAGTCCAACGTGTTTCCCACCATACGTCGACGATTTCGTAGCGAGGCTGACAGAAGGTCTGGACTGGAGCAAATCAGAGGCGCACTCATGGAAGGTAAGGGAGAGTAAGAACCGTGGCGGTCAATACTACCCCCCCCCCCAGCAATAATTTCTGAATGCCTTTGAATGATTGTTGTGTTCAAGTGAGGCCAAATGCTACTGTTGAAAGTAATGTCCAACTTAGGCGGCAAATTTTAATATAAAAACTATAAAAATATAAAAATTTTAAAAAAATTTTAAAAATTTAAAAATTTTAAAAGGTTGCTGAATTTTAATAACCATAAAATCATTGGTATTTGGTAGGCTATAAATATAAGCTATATAAGATTTAGGGCAACAAAGTTTAAACAACTAAGATTTCCAGTTACAAAATTTGGTCATGTTGGCAACCTAACACCCCCAAAAAGAAAGAGTGCTGCTATGTTAAAGCCAGAGTGCTGCTATGTTAAACCCAGAGTGCTGCTATGTTAAACCAGACACCTTCGGCATGCCATATTATTGTTTTTAAATGTATTTGCTACATTTCCGTGAAGGTTTGATTGACATTGCGATATCTACTGTGGAAGATCTGTACGAGGACAGCGGAGGTTTGCCGAATTCCTTGACATTTCCTCGTATCGAGGATATCGAAGCTGAACTTGATAAAACAACAGTGCAAGATTTACGTCAAGCAACGACCGTTCAAATTGTGTGTTCATCAATTGAAGCACTGCCTGGGTTTGCTGTGCCTGCCATGAGGAAGACATTTGGCTTGTGTGGAGTTGTGCAGGAAATAGATAAGGTTGGTTGTTATTTACCAGTAATTACCCTATCCGTAAACTACAGTTATAGCAGAAGTAACTCTGTGGTAAATGACTGCGCGCTAACCCAGCATTGTTCTTATGTTATCTTATCATGCTTTATCATTACTTATCCCATCTATCATCCCCCCTCTTATCTTGTCCCGCTATCTTACTATTCTATTGTTCTTTTTTACCATTTGTCCTATCTTTGTTATCATTTCTTATCCCACTTTATCATTACTTATCCCGTCTATCATCCCTCCTCTCATCCTATCCCGCCCTATTCTTCCCTACCTCACCCTATCTTACTATCTCTAATCTTGTTTTCCCACCAGAGACAGGAACTGGTCCTCGTGGATGTATATATACGCGACGAAGGTTCCGTGGTTCGATACTGGTACCCAGTACACGCCGTGAAACCTCAACCGCCGGCATTTGGTCGGCTATCGTCGTTAACTTTCGTAGACCAGGAGAAAGCGAGCTTCGAGATTTATACAGAGTTATGGAACTGTGAGAATACTCTAACGAGAATGTACAGTCGTTCTGCGGCTATCAAACTGCTCGACTGTAAACACAAGTTACTCATGGAGAAACAAGGTGGGTTGAATGTAGGTAGGTAGGTAGGTAAAACTTTATTTCACCACGCTAACCTCTACAGCAGAAAGCTGATTTCCAAGGGGGGCGCGTACATATGCATATAAAATATCGGAAACATATTTACATCAGAGACACTATACACTACATATATATATACACTACATATATATATATATACACTACATATTTAAATAAAACTATAACAATATTATAATATGATTACCGGCCAGGCATTGCAAAATTAGTATTAAAGGAATAAAGAGAATCCTTAGTCCTTAATTCTTCTGAGAAGCTATTCCACAGTTTTGCCCCTCTAAAACTCAGACCTTTTAAGAAAGTCAGAGTGAGGATGAGGCAAAAAGAGCTTAGTGAAAGAGTGTCGTAAATTGTAATATTGGGAGGAAGGGAGGAATATGATTTTGAACTGTGTGTGCCAGTGTAGGTAGTGGCAACAATAAGAAAGCTTCGCATTGATAGGGATACATCTACCTGAAGAATACAAGCAGAACTTGTCCTTGTATTTGTCATGTAGTTGCCTATCAACGGAAGCTTTCTGAATAAGAATATAAGCTGTCGTGGATTTTATTCTATTCCCAGACGTCTTTTTCATGGCTTTATTTATCTATTGTGTTTGTGTTGATGCAGGTATTGCCGACGTGGAGACAACTTTAGAACAGATCAGTTTGCTTACGGGACATCACTTACGCGAGCCGCAATCAGACGGCACTCTGACAGCTCGCTACATTGCAACGACTTCCTCTTTGAAAGAAAGTCTTAAAATCACGTCGTGTTCTCCTGTCGCCGTCTTCTTTAAAGACGAAGAAATACTTCGCTCTCATCTTGCTCAACTCGTGTTGTCTTTGCTGAATGATGAGGGGAAGATGAGGGATGTTTGTGAACAGTTGTGCGCAGTGTTGAAAGATTATTCAGTATTGGGGAGCTACGAGCATCATGAAGTGTCCAGTGTGAAGTTGCATAAAGATGTCCACTTTCAGAATGTTGCAATGACGTCCATATCTTGCTTTGGTACTACGGATTATTTTATGCCAAGGTTGGTGTTTACCATTTGATACATGTAAGAACAAAACTAACTACTGCATAGCTCTATTACTTTTCAACTGTTCTCTCTGGAGTGCATCCATTATTGATTCAGTGTTACTACAGAAATAAACTTAAACTACTGTAAACTAACTTCATTAATTCTAAACTGTTCTCCCTGGAGGGAAACTCGATATCTTCTTAATTTATATTTTGTTTTCTTCGCTTTAGAATACGAGTACCATGTGTGGAGATGTTTGGCTACTATGGGCGACGACGCCTTACGAAAGATGGGAACGTTGATAAATACAAACTAACACAGTACCCTGATTACGCCGGACAGCACGCGAATTTCTTTGGCGATGGAAAAAATTGTCTAAACCCAGAGCGACTTCTTCCAGCCAATCGCTTTCATCTTCGCCTCGGTTCTAGTAATGCTAAGGGGCTTGTGCTGCGCTTGAATGGCCTACCTCAGGAGTTGCTGTTGTGTTTGGGCTTTATGGAAACATTGCTTGACATCGTCTCGAGGGTTTCAGGGGAGTCGAATCTTCAATCTTCTGAAGGCGGGGAAATTAGACAAGGACGTGAACCTGCATGTCTCGGAGAGATGTTGGAGCTACTTCAACGATTTCTGATCACAACTACAGCGTCTCCGTTCGTCAGGGAGTTAACATTTCACCTGCTCGCACAAATCTTACGTTTACTTGGAAAAACCGCTTCTACTGATCGCCTGCAGTTTTACTACGAAGCATCGTCGAGTTTCCTCACTTCCCTAAAGAGCGAACTTTTTAAATTGATGGAAAAAGAAGTGTCCATCTCGCGTACTAACGCTTTGGAGTACGTCCTGAATTGTAATTTTGAGAAAGTCAAGTTTTCCTCTTATCTCCAATCCCTTCTTGAAGTTGTCTTGGCTACAGTCGAGGTACAAAGGAGGGTGATGGGAACGGAGTGGGACTCCGGGGACTCTCCACGACAGAAGAGTACATTGTGGGATACACCTAGTGAAGATGTTACGGATCAGCCTACAACTCAGGTAGAACCCTAGTACTTCATGTTTGCTTGCAATATAGCTGCAGGGGCAGGCTTTTCACAGTGCTGAGTGTATGTGTCTTGTGCCTCTACGCCTGGGCTTATATTCGTACAATATTTAGTTGTTCCATTATAATTCCACTTCAGTCTCACGTGGGAATAGTTCTCCCAGTTTGACTCTACCAAACACCACAGATTTTCTCCACAGATTTGTTTGCTTTATAATTGCTTTAAAAACTGATCTTTGCGTATAATGAAAAAACAGTAAAATACAGCATACAATTTCAGCGTATATTTATTGATTACCCTTTTTTATTATGTTGAAATCTTTAAATAAGGAGGAAAGCAAAGTTATTTGCATGCGATAATTTGAAATAATTTTATTTCAAACTCAAAGTTTATCGATAAAAGGCAGTCCAGTTTTAAGAACATTTTACATATGAGGTACTTCGGTTTCCTCCCGTAATAACGAGTTTTTGATTTTCTATTTTTAGGACGAGCATGAAAGTGTACCGGTGTCAACATCCAGTAACCTGAGTATTGAGGTTTACACTGGGGGAAGTGACAATCCAGGATCCTTTATTCCATTCTTTGCTTCACTGCCTGTGATGAATGAGAATCAACGTTCTGTTGCTGCTGGAGAGAGCGCTCCGCCTGGAAGAATAGCAAGGTTAGTGTTTGCTTGAAACCTATCAATTGTGAAGATAGATTAATCATACATCTGAGTGCACATTTCTCATTTAGGGCGCAATCCTTGCGGCGTCAACGTTTCCGAGAACGCAAAAAGCGAAATTCCAAGAGAGCTTCCTCGCAGGAATCGGGAGTGAGAAGCGAAGAAGAGCGATTGGAGCAAACTCCGCCGTGGTATGAGAAACTCGTGAGCACGTTAGCCGTACTACGTCATTTAGTGCGAAACGAAAGCTGTGGAAAGTCTGTGGCGTTGGATGCCCTGGGAACAAGTGTTGTGTTTCCATCAATGGCCTGGGATCGAGTTATTGTAGTCACTAATATTCCATCGAGTATCAGTGTTGATGTCGTCATTCAAGGTTCGTGGTTGCTGTGGTAATTTTGATGTAGAAAAATATTTTAAATCGAAATAACTCGTGATTGTTGTCGCGTGCCAGCTTGTGTTCTACTCGCATACTTTTCCCATTCTGTGTTTAAGCTGGATTTCCACTAACAGCATTGAAATGAATAGAACTGGAATGCTGCCTCCAACCGTAAATTTGAAGCCAAACTAGAATATTCCAGTCTCGAGAGATAAAGGATTCTCTCATTTATCTTTGCAGGCATAACGAAGGCAGCTCGTTCGGCTGGGGGCATACTGCCTGATGGGGGAATTTACTTACAAGATGAACTTGTCATAACCAGGCCGCGCGGCGATGAAGAGACTGGAAACCAGTCCTCCGGTGACCAACCCGTGCAGTCGTACAAGTCAGCGGTTGTTCAGCTACGTACGAGCCTGCAAATCGACCGAGTCCGACAGCGGTTGCAGCAAGAAAAAGCATTAACCAATGGAAACTCGTCAGGAGGCGCACTACAGGTACCGTCATTTGAATCTACCTTGCAAATAAAAACATTGTCAATGATCACGTTTAAGATATCTTTTTCAGGTACATGTAGTTCAGACACAAACCACGACAGCTTATTGTAGAATACTACCTACACTCGACCACCACACGTTTGAGATATCTTTTTCAGGTAGTTCAGACACAAACCACGACAGCTTATTGTAGAATACTACCTACACTCGACCACCACACGTTTGAGATATCTTTTTCGGGTAGTTCAGACACAAACCACGACATCTTATTGTAGAATACTACCTACACTGGACCACCACGTTTAAGATATATTTTTCAGGTAGTTCAGACATAAACCACGACATCTTATTGTAGAATACTACCTACACTGGACCACCACGTTTGAGATATTATAGTTGAATATTAATATAGTTTAATTTGTAACCATTCTAGATTCTCAAAGTGAATAAAATGCTGCTGTTCGAAGGTGGCTGGGCTGTGACGAAGTCGTGTCAAGCGTGGGAGAACTTCCTTCAAAGCAAACTGCTAGACAGCTCGGATTCATTCACACCCGCAACCCTACATGCTTTGAAAGAGATCTACTTGACCTGTCACGTCGCTTCGCGAATCGCAGCCGAGGACAAAGTTATCGAATACAAAACATCGCGCAGTTTGGAAACTGGTGATGAGAGTGACGTCATGGAGCTCATGGATACTAGTTCCATTCTTCTGTCCGCGCACGACATAAGTGAGCCAAATGCTGGGAACTTGATGTATACGTTTTTCAAAATTTTACGAGAGAGAACAAAGTTAGGTAAAGAAGAGTTATTGGATATTATACAGCAGTATGGTCGTGATGAGGAGGACTCTGGTCAAAAGTCGCTTCATTTTGAAGGATTCCTACACTACGTGAAGGACAACATCAAAACTGACAAGCGGCTTGCGTGGAAGGCGTTTCAGGCTTGTGGTTATGACTTTAATCATCAAAGGTAAAATTTTCTTTTACTATGCAGTACACTCGTGTGAGAAAAGTCTCTTACTGGACCTCTAGGAAGAACAGTTTAGAACTAATAGAGCTATCCAGTATAAATAAAGTTAGTTTAGTTTAGGTTTCCTCCTGTAGTAACACTGGATCAATAAGAGATGACTCTTACTGGACCTCTAGGAAGAACAGTTTAGAACTAATAGAGCTATCCAGTATAAATAAAGTTAGTTTAGTTTAGGTTTCCTCCTGTAGTAACACTGGATCAATAAGAGATGATCGTTACTGGACCTCTAGAGAGAACAGTTTAGAACTGATAGAGCTATCCAGTATAAATAAAGTTAGTTTAGTTTAGGTTTCCTCCTGTAGTAACACTGGATCATTAAGAGATAACTCTTACTGGACCTCTAGGGAGAACAGTTTAGAACTGATAGATCTATCATCCAGTATAAATAAAGTTAGCTTACTTTATCTAGCTTTTTCGGCCTCTAAACTGTTGTTTAAGTTGTGCTTCTTTAAATTAAATTCACTTTCTTCATGATCTGTTTCTTCCCGCCACTGCAGGTCTACAGAGATATTTCCATTTGAAGTGGAGCGAGAACATGAGAAGTGGAGTCTAGAAGATGATAAAACTTTGATTAAATTTATCGATGATATTTCCAAGAACCTTTCAGCTTCACCTCAACGCCTTAATGCTGAGGAAATTTTCTTGGAAAGCGATTTAACCAATCCATGCTTTGCTTCTTTAAAGCGTAAGTTTATTTTATGTAAATCATTTGATCTGGTTAACTTTAGTTCTTTTATAACTGTGTTTCCACAATTATTTTTCAGAATTTTCGCGTCGGAGTATCGGGTCGCGGTTTGCGCTGCACAAATACCTCAACCTGTTCATCCAGGGCTTAGTTCTCCCCGCCGTGGACCTACGAGTGTCGAGGACGCACAATCTGAGCACGGCAAGCTTGTTGACTTCAGCCAAAGATCTGTTGTTCAGAAATACAAAAATCAGTGAATTGAATCGCGTGCTTGATCTGTCTGCGCAGCGCAGTGCTGATGATCCCACGCCCGAGATCTCGCTTGATCCGCTCGAGAGCATTGAAGGTGAGTACATTGAATCCCTATTAACATTGTTAGTTTAAATACAGTCCTAATCCCAACCCTTGTCATAACCGTAATCCGTGTGACGTTACATCTAAGTTGAATGTTTATGCCGAACATATTCAACGACATAAACATCTAAGTTGAATATGTTATAAGTTGACTATGTTCTTATGCCGAACATCATTCTAAATTTTCCGGTCAAATAGGTCGGAAGCTCAAACGTTTGTGTTCCATTCAACAATTTGACTGGTCTGACCGTGTTCATGGAAAGCGCCCTGGGCATGTGAATTATTTGACAATTCCCTCCACTAAATCATGCGTATTCCACTTCAGCGTCCAAGGTTGCAGAGACAGGTCCACAGGTGTACCAAGTGGCTATTCAGTTATCCAAAGTTGCCTCATCAAAGCTTCGTGTTAAGGTGGCTACAGGAGGCGATCCTTCATTTCCTCTCAGAGTTAATCTTCGAGGTGAACAAGTACTGGGTTTGGGTGGAGCATACCGTCATTTTATGTGGATCATGGCTCGCGAGGTGCAGAGCAGCCATCTTGGATTGTTGATTCCATGCCCTAGCGCCGCAGCTAATAGAAACAAAGTAAGAGTCTGCGTGTTGTAAAATTGTTGCGATTGATCTCTGTTCTCTACAAATTTAAAATGTTGTTATGTGTTGAACACGAATTTCTATTATTGCCTCCTAGGGAAAGTACATCCTTCGACCTGGCCCAATGACATTGTCTGAACGCCAGATTCTCGTGTTTTTTGGACAGGTAGGTTTCCTTATCTTGTGGATAATTTTTTTTATGAAGTCCCAGAAGACTAATAAAGATTTGATCAAGTTCTAAAACTACTAGGTAAACTTGAAGTTTGAATCAGATCGTCGTACAAAGAAAATAAATTCATAACTGGGAAATAAGTAAACTTGGTGTTTTTTCAGCTCCTGGGTATTGCCCTGAGGTCAGACATACCGCTGGCTTTGGATATTCTACCGTCATTTTGGAAAAGTATTCTTGGTCTTCCACTGGATGAAAGTGATCTGCACGACGCTGATATCTTAACATACAACTACATACGACGCCTTTCAGAGGTACTGTAAAGACTGGTTTTACAATATCAAAGTTTCTGTGATCACAGTAGGAATTTTACATGGGTAAATTCTAAGTTTTGAAGGATTTGTAAGAAATGTTTCAGGGAACTGTCTTGGTGTCAAACATTGAGTCAGTTCCCTCAACATTTCTTACAAATCCTTCAAAACTTAGAATTTTAACACCCATGCAAAATTCCCACTGTGATCACAGAAGCTTTGATAGTGTAGACCTGGCTTAAAACCTATATTATTAAAAGAGTAGGAAAAGCTAGTTTTTTTATGAATTATTTCTTGTATCGTCGTAATCTTCGCGTTTGTTGTTTATTTTAGATTTCTTTGAAAGAAGATTTTGAGAGGTTGTGTATGGAAGCAGATATCTCTGGAACTCGTTTTCTCTTCACATCGCTCAATGGGGAAGAGGTCCCGCTTTGTCCGCATGGAAACGATTTGCTTGTCAGGTACGAATATGCAGACTGTGTCTGATAATTTTAAGAGGCTGACAGTCCTCTAACACACGCCTCTGTGGGATGACATCATGTAAATATGGTGTGTTTGAAAATGTTTTGTTGTAATTAAGCAAACTGCATCTTGGATTACGACTAGTGTCTGTTTATGTAGTTATTGACTACAAGGTATGTTGAAATCCGACATACTTCAAAGCCACAAACCGTCGCTTTCTCATTACTTTCTCAATGTGATCAAATATTAAATGAAATATTTTGTTTGTATTATTTAGTTGGGAAAACCGTTTAGAGTACGCCAAAGCCGTGCTAGAATATCGTTTACAGGAACTCTCATGCGAAGCTCGAGTGCGTGCAATCAAGACTGGTCTTGCTACCGTTGTTCCCGTTCAGGTCCTAACCATACTGAGCCCGAGTGATCTCGAGATTCGTACGTGTGGTATACCTAATGTTGATATTGACTTTTTAAAGGTAGGAACTCTTTCATTTTACTAGTTGTGGTGAAGTTTTGAATGCTAGTTTTCTTGTTCTATTTCTTAGCCTGTTTTGTCTCTATTTAGATGCACACAACATACGTTGCTGGGATAAGACCAACTGATAGACATATCGAGTATTTCTGGAACACACTAGAAAGTTTTTCCAAGGTAAACAACGTTGAAATACTAACCTTACTCTTTGCTTTATAAGGTGTTTTGATGACAGAGTAGTTGTTGCATCTGCCTTGAGCCTTTTTACCGTCAGTGTTCATTCCTGGGGCGGTTCTTCCAAGCTGGATTAGCGCTCAGTTAACATTTAACATTGCTGTTTTGGTCGCTGTATTTCTACACATCTGTTTGTTTCAAAACTTCAGAAAAGAAAACTCTCGTTGCTCCACACAATATTTCTGAAGAAATATTTCCAAGTTTATAAACAAGTTGTTAGGAAGTTTGCTTTGAATTTTAGGTTAACCTGGGGTAACTATACAATTTATCTTAATGATTCCTGTCCACTTCTGCCAAACACGTTTTTTCCTCCATTGGAGCAGCACTAGTCCATTCATTACTTTATTCTCGTTAGGACGAGCAGCGAAAGTTTATAAAGTTTGCTTGCAACCAAGAACGTTTACCAGGGAGGTGTTCATGTCAAGATGGTTCAACAGATATCCATGTACCACCTTATCCCATGAAGATAGGACCTCCCGATGGCAGGGGTGAGTTGAACTCAACGCATTTTTTATTGATAATGATAAATAGTGAAGAGAGTGGACAAGAATGGATAACAGTTGATAAGAGTGGATAACCGTTGATAAATGTGGATAACCGTTGATAAATGTGGATAACCGTTGATAAAGGTGGTAACCGTTGATAGTAGTTGATGCGAGTGTATCACATTTGATAAAAGTTGATGAGAGCGGTACGTAAGAATTGATAAGAGTTGATAGATATTGATAAGAATGGATGAGTTGACAAAGGTGGTAAGAGTGGATAAAATGTGACAGAAGTTGATGAGAGTGGATGAAAATTGATAAGATTAGACAATAGTGAATTTTAGTGGATAAAAATTGTTGAAGATTGTTTTAATGAATGAAAGATTACAAGTTGTTTAAGAGTGTATATGTATATTCCCAGGTCCACCCGACTTGCGTTATATTCGTGTGGAGACATGTATGTTCATGGTGAAATTACCGCGATATACAACCCAGAATGTGATGCGAGAGAAATTGCTGTATGCAATCAATTGTCGCGAAGATCCTTTGACCGACTTCAGATGATGCTTTGCTGAGAACGGTTTGTTTCAATAGTTGCAAATATTTTCAAATCTACGATATTTAAAGTGAGTCATTTATTTTATTCAAATAGTATTTAAAAATGCACAGAACTTTAAAGTAAAATATTTTTGAATTGATACATTTTTATAAATAATATTTTTTAAAAGAATGTTTATATGAATATGGTTTAACTTTTGAAATGGTTTTCTCGAAACAAGAAGTGTGCATGTGTCATAACAGGGACATAGCTCAACACACGCGCAAATATTTCTCGCATTTCAAAACAATTTTAATATCTCTTCATAAAAATACTCTATAAATATTTACATATTAAAAATATCAATTGACACAATATTATTTATGCGTTGTCCGTACATATAAAATATACAACTATAATAAATATGTTGCAAAACCCAACAGAACAAGTACAAATTCAATGAATTCAAAATAGGAATGTCAACAAATGTGCAATGGCGACCCTTAACTCAACGTTTTAATAACCCCTCACAATGATACTTACGATCAGCCGTAAAGTGTTTGCAATGTGAAGTTTATTTTTACACAAACGGGATAGGAAAATTTTACTTTTGCAAATAGATAAATTTGGTTCATGCTCGTTACTTTTACCCAATTCTCAACCTTTTGACACCTCGTATGTATATAGTACTAGTATTTCAAAAGTTAAAGGAATCATTCAATATAACAAGAGTACCTAAGCTTACACCATTGTTGATTTCAAAAGTACTAACTATATAATGCGAGCTATCCTAGGTTGGGGATTGAGTATAGTAACGCGTCTAAAACAGGCGTTAAATTGTCATCTTATTAAAGCCTAGCTTCACGTCTTCATTTCACGATGTCAAATACATCAAAACACGTTTAGTATAAACACGTATGGTAGAAAACGGGATGACTACATCAGCTCGCATCACTCGCTAATGCTTGCTCGGCAATTGCTTCTAATAGAACGTCAACTTTCTCTGAATCATCGTCCGGTGCTATACTGCTCTCCTCTGGATTCTAAAGCAAGGAAAATTTGTTTTTAATTCCTGACTGATAAATTTGAGAATCTGTTTAGCTAACAGCAGGTAAAGTCTTGTCAAGACGATGACGTATTTACTCTTGGAGAGAGCAGATCTACATGTATTCCTGAATCATATGTGTGGAGTTTTGAACTTTGCTGCTACCTTGCTCCCCAAGTGATGTATACTCTGTGATGTCAGGAGATAAGGTATTCAATGTTTTCATATCTTTATAAACTAACTTTATTTATATTGGATATAGTTCCACTTCCATCATTTCTACATTTTTCTCCCTATCTATTATTGGTCCAGTGTTACTACAGGAGGATATCTGAACTGAACTAATGATTTCTACTGGAGAGCTCAATCGTGTGTAAAGAGCAGCGGTGTTTGATACTAGAAGCACTCTTCTCGGGTACAACTGCTCACTTCAGCAATGAGTTTATGCAACCTACCTCGTTTAACGCTCGGATCAGTTTCGCTGCCGTCCGCCGTAGGTTCGACAAGGTCGTCTTGCAGTCGACTTCACGTTTTTTATTTTCCACTAATTCTTTTTCTTTTTCAGCAAGTTTCTTGGACAACCCATCGTTTCTTTCAACCATCATCTACAATAACTACAACATGTAAGTGAATTGTATGCATATGTAGAGAAAGTTTTATGTATAGAGTGAACTCACCGTGTTCATGCTTTCGCTGTGAACGTCGAAAAGTTTATCCTATAAAATATACGGAGCGTTAAGTCTGGTTTGCACCATCAATTTCTTACTGATCCAGTGCTTCTACTATACTGGATAGCTCTATAGGATTATTCTTTATTGATTAGATGTTAATACAGGAGGGAAACTAAACTAACTATATTTATACTGGATAGCTCTATCAGTTCTAAACTGTTCTTCCTAGAGGTCCAGTGAGGATCATCTCTTATTGATCCAGTGTTACTACAGGAGGAAACCTAAACTAAACTAACTTTATTTATACTGGATAGCTCTATCAGTTCTAAACTGTTCTTCCTAGAGGTCCAGTAAGGATCATCTCTTATTGATCTAGTGTTACTACAGGAGGAAACCTAAACTAAACTAACTTTATTGATACTGGATAGCTCTATCAGTTCTAAACTGTTCTTCCTAGAGGTCCAGTAAGGATCATCTCTTATTGGTCCAGTGTTACTACAAGAGGAAACCTAAACTAAATTCTAAACTTTATTTACACTTAGGAATCCAGTTACTACAGAAAAATCTGCGATGTTTGATAGAGTCACGCTGGAAGCATTCTTTCTCGCAAGCGGCTGAGGTGAGATATAATCAGAGAACTGCAAGCCTTGCATACTTACCAGTTGAAAGTTCTGAAGTTCTTCTAACGACATAGTTTCCAGTTGATGTGAAGTGGTCGAAAACTCTGGTACTAATATATAAGATATACACGACCTAAACAAAATATGGGAAAAGTTTAGAATTGTATAATTTTGAATTACAGCAGTTTACTGAAACAATAGCGTGACCTCGAAGTTGACAATGTGATCCTATTGAAGTAACAGTCCAGTCACTACCACCCTCGAACCGTTGTCTCGAATGGGGAGTATCTACTACTTACCTCAACATTTTGTCCAGAGCAATCACCGTATCTTTCAGGGAGGTACCAGTGGTGGGTGACGACGTGGTGGTTGCTTCTCGACCTGTGGATGGTAGATCAGCTGTCGTGGTGCTGGTAGGAGTGGTGGATGAGGGTGAATTAACCATGGTATCTTCTGACATTGGATAGTCCTCCTAAGAATGGAGAAAATAGGTAAATATTAATATTTTAGTAATAGATATATATAGCAGGAGTTGGAAGCTGGTCAAATGAAAAAGCTTCATGTTGGGTTAAAATATTCCAAATTGTTTTCAACGTACAACGTATTTTTAAATATTAAAATAAATTGTTGACGTTTTCGTCAGATAATCTTAATTTTGAAGGACGTTTAATAAAATTTCGACGTCTCCCGTTCAGTACCCAGTTACTTCGAGCAAAACATCGACAGTTTATTGAAGAATACTATGTACATTATATATTCACTTACCGTTAACAGTTTTAGGTCTTTGTGTGTTTCATCGTACCTATTCAAGGGAAACATTAGGTCACTTTTGATGACAAGTTCAATGCAATGAATATACTACAGCTACTATATGTCTTACCATTTTGATGACAAGTTCAATGCAATGAATATACTACTACTGCTATATGTCTTATCATTTTGATGACAAGTTCAATGCAATGAATATACTACAGCTACTATATGTCTTACCATTTTGATGACAAGTTCAATGCAATGAATATACTACTACTGCTATATGTCTTACCATTTTGATGACAAGTTCAATGCAGTGAATATACTACTACTGCTATATGTCTTACCATTTTGATGACAAGTTCAATGCAGTGAATCTACTACTACTGCTATATGTCTTACCATTTTGATGACAAGTTCAATACAATGAATATACTACTGCTGCTATATGTCTTACCATTTTGATGACAAATTCAATGCAATGAATCTACTGCTATATGTCTTACCATTTTGATGACAAGTTCAATGCAATGAATCTACTACTACTGCTATATGTCTTACCATTTTGATGACAAGTTCAATGCAATGAATATACTGCTGCTGCTATATGTCTTACCATTTTGATGACAAGTTCAATGCAATGAATATACTGCTGCTATATGTCTTACCATTTGTCGTATTTGTCTTTCTGGTAATTGTCGAATTTCACCTTCACTTTCGCTGGAGCATTTTTGCGATGTTTCACGGCGACAACTTTGCCCAAATACCTAGGAAGAAACAACGTACATGCATTGTTTAATATAGTCCGGTTTTGTGAGCATCATTCTCAACTTGTGATAGTTAAGCCCCGTTTACACGAGCAAATTTCATTTGATCAAAAGCTAGCATGCTAGCTTTTGTTCAAATGCATTTGTCACAAATGCATTTGTCACAAATGCATTTGTCACAAATTTATCATCTACACGAGCAAAATATTAACAAATTTTAAGGGCACATACCATCTCGGAGTTACAAACACCTCGACCACAATACCTTTCTTGTCTGAAATAGAAAATGTGCGAAAGATTGTTACTTTGGAACAAAACGAGTTAAGATAAATTATATATGCCTTATATGAGAACGAGGTCTCGTGTTCAACTGTACTTACATTTGGAAAGTTTAGATTGAGCATTAGCATCATCACTCTGAGCATTATCGCTGTTGTCAGATTGATACTCCTCGGGTTCTTGGACATCCTATATAGATAAGAAATTCTTATAATTTTATTCAGAAAACGTTGTTGAATCTAGCCCTCACTGGAGAAATAGCGACGAGTACATTTGACTTTACAATAGTTGTGAAGTGTGGTGTACCTGAGATGAACTGACTTCGTTTCTCTTTCGTTTAGGTTGAACCTCGCAGATCTGAAAACACGTCACAATAAATAATGGATTATGTGCTTTGTAAGGTAATATAGCCTTGTGGTTTATACGAAGGCCGGAGATAGCGCTACCCAGCGGATAGTGATTTTTTACCCTTTGTAAAAATGCTTGAAAATGACTAAATTTTAATCTTGGTTATATCAATCAACGACCAATTTATCAAAGCTTGAAAAATATCACTATCTAGATATCTTGCCCAATTTCGCTATACGATTACACGATATGACTATAGTCGTTATACGATTGTCATTCTGGTGTATGAAAATGACTGCTGACGCCACTATTCCTGTTCATCAGCTCGTGGCGAAATTTGAAAGGTGACATTTTTACACGCTTTTATTCGAGTAGATACGCCAGGATAAGAATCGTCCTAGGGCCTTAAACTTTCTTGACTGTATTTATTTACTGTAATAACAACTAACAACGTACCTCTTTTTCTGCCGTAGGATGTTCTCGTTTGTTCGAGCCAGTCACTGATGATCTGTTGGTGGCAATAGTTCCAGCTGACGTCTGTCTCGCTATCGGTGTCTTCATGAAAACAAGGTAACAATTACTACAATATGTTGTTGGATACTCCAACCTAGAAATACTTTATCTGTCGAGAAAGATATGGCATACTAGGCCAAGTCCATTATACTTACCAATTTAGCTGTGGGTTTCCCGGTTGCTTTGGTAGGCGCGGAAATCGCTCGCACAGGCTGTTTGGGGGTGGGTAGCGTCGGCTGTTTCGCCGGAGGGGTTCGTTTCTGTGCTGGTTGAGAGGTTTGTTTCGGCGCTGCCTTGGCGGTAAACCTCTGTGTCACTTGAAGAGTTGATCTGGTGGTTGTCTGAGGGGTAGACCTTGCTGTTGGTTGATGTGCAATTCTTTGAGGTGTGGTTCTAGGTTGGGTGATAATTGTTGGCTTAGGTATAATGGGTTTAGGCACGGTAGCGCTTCTGGGTGGTACCTTAAAGTAAGTGAGACGAACATGAGAAAACGAAATTCGGATTTTCAGGGTTAGAACGAAGGAAAGTTGAAATGCCTAAAAATTTATAATAAGTTCCCTAAATAGTACCTGAAGTACAAGTTTAGCTGGTTCTGCTGTCACATTCCGTTTTGGTGGAACCTGGGTATGAGAAAGAGATAATAAGTCGTGGTCACGGATGTAAAATAGCCTGGATCGACATTATTTTATCCATTGTGTGCTGTATGCAAATCTGTATTTTGGTTTGAGATTTAACAATGGCTTCTTACTTCAAGCTGATTGAGTTTCTCTTGTTTTTTCTTGATGTCTTCTATTAAATCTCGTTGTTTTTCTTCAGCCGTCTTGGTTTGTTTCTGAAGACTTCCAATTGGCGGGGTGAACTTCTGTTCCGGTGCGGAACACCTACAACGAGACAATGCCACATGAGCAAGTACTTGGAAGTAAATCAAATGTTGATGCATTGGACAGCAAAAGCTATATATATCAATTGTGAACGGAAGGATGTCATTAGTTCCACTCTAGTGGTCAGGAAACAAAGAAATAAGCTATGCTACGATTGAAGTAGAAAATGGCGTTCACAATAATACCTGGAGGATTTAATCTTATGCTAAGATTTTCCTTATACAACATTTACTCTCAAAACAAACAAGTGAATACCATCAAGCCACAAACAAAAAACTAACTTGTTTCGTTCAGGGTCATTGCTTGATGAGCACGTCCATGTATCCTCAAATGTTCGTCCAATATTCTTCGCCGAAAACGGTAGCGTTCTCCATTTCAGACAATTGGCTGCGATAGAAAATTGTTTTAATTAACTGGAGGAAAAGTGAACAATCCATTGTTAGGTTGCAGTCAGGGACGCGGCAGATGGTCGTCGACTTCAAACCTGCCGACACTTGTTGTAGAAGCAAATTAATTTACATCTCTTCGGTCGCGTCAGAGCAGGCGCCTTTCATCTCTGAGTTCGAGTCTTGCTGCAGACTTGTGTGAAAAGAGTCATGCACTCCAGTCTCCTAAACAGGGAATGTAGATGGGCAGGGTTGGGATTATCCTCCTCCCGGAGGCGCCATTAGAAAGCCTTCGACTTGATCACTCGTCTGACTGAGCTGAGTCCTTTGCAATTCAGCTTAGCTCTCAGCTGCAAGTAAGGATGATTGGCACACACGCATTTACTCTCTTACACTTCCTTTACTTTGTCACTCAGGTTGACCACCATGTGAAATTTTTCACCATGTGAAACCCATCTAACCATTTCTACAGATACTTACCACATTGTACCGTACACGGCAACTGCATGGCTCGTTTCCTTAGGTATTTCGGTTCGTCCGATGGTTCCTCCTCCACGTCGTTAGAGATGTAACCAAACTGGTCCCAGAAATTACCAACACTGTTTTCTAAAGTATAAGAAAATATTAATTTTTATAAAGTTTTATTGATTTAACTACTTTTCGATCCGTAAATCTTCATCAAACAATGTACTGTAGTGAAAATATTCATTTGCTCTGACTATGATTTGGATTTCAAAGTCAAGACGACTTTCCATAGTCTCATTATTTGCATCAAAGCCCAAAGGAGTGCAATGACTAACAGTAGAGTCCACACGGTTGAAGAGAAAATACATTGAAATTAATACAGTTTCTGTTACGTAGCACAGGACTGGGATATTATATGAAATGTTTGTTTTTCTCTCCGGCAGATGGCGCCGGTGGCTGCGTATCCAAGGAGAGCAACGTATACAAAGAAAGATCGCCGCCAATGACTTACCGGTAAGCGCGTTATCTTTCCAATACTGCGTGAGATGTTCACCCATTGAACGAAGTAGATGTTTGTATTCCTAAATCATAGAAGGAACTTTATATCTCAAATTTAACTACACTTCTCCTTCGACATCTGTCGTTGATATTGCCAAACCGACCTCACAAAGGAGACGATTATTTTCATAGACAGCTGCAGATTGTGAGAGGGATCATGCAACTAATTGAAAAATACGAGCAGCGACGTTTCAAGCGAACTAGCAGGCTACCAATAGACACTCGCATGTTAGATTAATTTTTGATCTAGGCAAAAAAGTACATTCTCGTAAAAAACTTGTTAAAATTAGTAAAATTGCAAAATTTGGTTAAGAAATGTTGTAAAATATGGAAAATATAGCCTTGCGAAGTTTGCATATTTTGTATATGTTTGTATTACGTGCGGAAATTGTTACCATTTTTGAGCCGAAGATGTGGTAAGAATTTCCGCACGTAATACAAACATATACAAAATTTGCAAATTTTGCAAGCTTTACAACCATTTTGCAACGAAACTTTGCAATTTTATTAATTTCATTATGTTCTTTTTAGCAGTCATGTTCGATTCTCCTCTCTTACAAATTAGCCATTCCGAAGTTGATGAGTGGACTGGGGACGAGTGTTAAAAAGTGCCCAAATTAAGAAATGAACCAAATCACTAAAAAGACCACCTCAAAATTAGTAAGTATACAAAGTTTGAAGACGTTTATATGAATACCCTTAGAATAATAGGCTTTCGAAAATTGTGAAATTACTGATTAAAAGATTGTTTTTGCGCGTCCCCAAAAACAAGAAATTACAATACATTTCATAGTAAATATCGCGATTTTCGAAAGCTTGTTATTCGAAGGGTATTCATGTAAACGTCTTCAAACTTTGTATACTTACTAATTTTGAGGTGGTCCTTTTAGTGATTTGGTTCATTTCTTAATTTGGGCACTTTTTAACACTCGTCCCCAGTCCTCCCATCAACTTCGGATTAATGGCTAATTGTCCATTTCCGACGAAGCGCCTTCACTCGCATTTCTGTTTATATTTCCAGGTAGTTGTATCCCTCTCAATCCACAGATGTCTTGTTCTCGTCACTACCTGCACGCCAACACACCGTATTTTCATACCTTGGCGTCTGCAAAGTCTTGTTTATTGTGAGTTGGTTCCAACACGAGATACGGTACGTCCACAAAACCAACTATTCCAGCATAAGCTCTAAATAATTAAGAAACAAATATTGTAAACTGTCCTACATGAACCTATATAGCTGCGTTCTTTATTTCCAAAACTACTGAAGAATCAAATATTGTAAGCTGTACTACATGAACCTATATAGCTGCGTGCTTTATTTCCAAAACCACAATCCAACGAACCTTTTGCCATCAGATTGAAATCCTGACTTCTCGTACATTTTGATCAACCTATAATAAGATTTTGTTGATTGTGTGAAAACGAGAATTGAAACAAGATCAGCCAAACGGTATTTCCAAACAAACCTGTTGCAATTATAGACGAACAAGCCGTACGAATGTCGTCGGTTGATGTTAAAACCAAACGTAAACGTCAATGTCTTGGGTTCTTTTAGAGATCTAGAAACAACGGAACTCGAATAAGATTGAAACACGAGGATCGCACGTGCGAACACGCTGCCTTTATGGTAGCATGGTTAGACGATGGCGCCGTTGAATGTCACTTCTCTTACTTTTGTTTCGTTGTAGCAATTTGATTCTTCAGATCAGCTTCTGTTCTGGCTTTCAATGCGCTGTCTTGAGCTTGCCGTATTCTTGCCTAAAATAAAAACATCATTGGGACTTAAATTTCAACATTTCCACAAACAAAAAACCCGCAGGTATAATCCTGATTATTCGTGTGATATCAAAAGCAATTTTAATATTTTACTCCCTACTCTAGATTCCTTGGATATACTCTGGTCTTCTTGTTGCACTTCCCTAAACAAAACACGAAAACTGTCAATAACACATGTCGTACAAACAATGGACAGAATGAAAAATGTAATTACTTTGCGATCGTTTCCAGCTCTATCGCCTTGTCGCCAGCTAAAAGGTACAATGAAACAAATGAAGTTAGTAATATGCAGAAACCCCATGCATGATATTCACTAACACGCTCACCGGATTTTGCGTCTACCATGGCCTTATTTGCCTCGCGTTCTGATCGAGTTTTAAATCTTTTCGACGTAAAGAAATAACTCCTGCAAGAAAAGAGAACATTCGTGTAATAACACCATTCTTTACGTGTTAGGTTTAATCCATTAAAGCCTTTTTGGCGTATTAGGGTTTATCAGTGATAAACCAAAATCACCAGCAGTTTCGCTCAATGGGTAGAGCAATAGGGTGAATCAGCCTTCTTACTTGGGTCTGTATAAGTTGTCTCCCAATCGTTTTGTAAGCACTTTCTTCCCCTGAAATGTATTTTGATTGATTTGTCATCTCGTGTGATAAAAAACACTATTTGATTTACTTCTCAATCGACGATAGAAAATGAATTGTTACCTGAATGTACATCTTCATTCTTGGGTCCAAATACAAAATGGCGCTGTAGGCACGAAACGATTTTCGTTCCGGCATAACACTAGTAAAAATATCAAAAACTAAATTCAACTATCTTTAGCAGCTATACGCCAGTTCTGGACAGTTCTAAGCAGTTCTCCCCAGAGGTCCAGTAAGGCGATTTCTTTTTTTTCTATCAGTTCATTCCCTAAAAAATATCCGTTACCTTTTATCATCAACATGTTCCTCGTACAACTCTCGCATGACGATGTCATCATCAGATGGCTGGAGAAAAAATACATGAAAATTGAACGATGTTTTATTCACTAAACTTTCAAAGAGTCAAAGGCGTGGTCATAATACTCTATACAGTACCTCGAGTTCAGTTTCGCCTGAATCCAAGAGTTTCATATTGAAGACCATGACTAAAGTTCCTGGTTTTAAGAGATAAGCAATAGAGAAAGTTCAGTTGCCGAATGGTAAATATTGATGATGGTAATAACGACCGTTTATACCTTTAGTTTTGATTTTGTCAAAATATTCAAATAGTTCAGTTTCGGATTTAAAAGGCGAGTATTTCAGGATAATCTGGAGTTCAACTTGATGCTGCAAAAATGTAAACACTTGATGGGTATACTGCATTCGTCGGTACACGAAACTAACTTTATGTTATACCACGCTTCCCTTACTCGTTGTGAGGACAGGAGAAAAGCTAAATTCAAGTAACTTCATATGGATATTTCTATCAATTCTAAACTGTTCTAACTTTATATGAATATTTCAATCAGTTCTAAACTGTTCTCAACTTTCTATGAATATTTCTATCAGTTCTAAACTGTTCTCAACTTTCTATGAATATTTCTATCAGTTCTAAACCGGTCTTTCTGGAGGTCCAGTAACGGCCACGCTTCCCTTACTCGTTGTGAGGACAGGAGAAAAACTAAATTCAAGTAACTTTATATGAATATTTCTATCAGTTCTAAACTGTTCTAACTTTATATGAATATTTCTATCAGTTCTAAACTGTTCTCAACTTTCTATGAATATTTCTATCAGTTCTAAACTGTTCTCAACTTTATATGAATATTTCTATCAGTTCTAAACTGTACAGAGGTTCATTAAGGTCGTTCCTGTTTTAGCCTCTAGGAAGATTCTTCAAATTTCGATTGTACCTTTTCTAGCTCTCGTTTTGACCTGCCGAGCGGTTTCTTTGTCGCCACATCCCAGGAAGGAATTGGAACTACCACCTACAGAAGAACATGGTTGTATTTGAAAGACTCCACCTCGTACAATAAAGAAAATTTATTTTGATATCGTATCATCCATATTTGATCTCTCTTCTTGAAGGTTTCACTTACTTCGTTAATTCCCTCTCGTTCGTGAAACGTGCGAGACAAGAACAGACAGCTCATCGTTCCATGCCTGGGAGAAAGTTTCCAAGAAAAATAATTACATCGGTGGAGTCTTCAATAAAACATGGCACATTAAAAACTACGTTCAAAAGATTCTTTTTTTACAAAATCAAAATGGCTTGATGGTTGTATATTGAAAGTGTAACAAGAGGTGTGCTTAAAGAGGAAATGTTAAGAATGAGAAGATCTGATCGTCCAACATTTGATGAGACACTCAGGAAAGTAAGTCAAGAAACAACAGTAGAAATGACAATGTAAAGACGCCGAAGGTATTTACTCCACCATTTTTTTTAACGGAAACACCCTTTCCTGGTTTTCACATTTGTTAAGTTTGCAACTTACTTTTTTGTAAACAAGATCATATCTTTGCCAATACGCATTGAACCACTGTAACAAGAGAACGTTGTGTTAAATTTCTTCCTTTTTAAAAACTTCTTGATTTCTTCCTGTTTAGATCCTGTACTTACGATTTAAGACCATTGCCGTATTGTCCGATCATTTTGGAATCCATCACACGTTTCGTGGAGCGACCGAACTGTATTACGTTCGATACTTCAGCTACAAAATAACATTTCACCTAACATTACAAATTTGTAGATCACCTAATTTGACGGATTTTTATGTACTATCTGCATTCGGCTCGAGTTTGTATATCCGATACAACATGGCCGCTGATGTTGTATATTTGGCTTGTAAAACGTCTTGATGAGAATATTCGTATTCTTCAACAATTTAAAATAAATGAATGATATTTGGTGAGAAAATTGAACTTAAAAGTTTATGTAAATCGGCATGATTTTGTATCAGATATACAAACTCCTTCACGGTTATGCTTTCTTTTGTGTTTCTACACTAAGGAGTTTCACAAATGTACTTCAAAAACGTTAAACCCGTTACTATTCTACACTTGGCTAAAAAATCATAGTTTATCTAATAATAGTGTATAGGTGTATATTATGCCTACTTTACCAATACAATAACTTTACATAAGTTGTTATGTTTACTTGTACTTCACGGAAAATACCAAAAGGAATATAGAATGTAACAATGCATGTATTCACGTACTTGGATCCATGCCTTCTCCATCGTCACAAAAGCACAGCAGATATTTGCCGAAGACGTTATTACTGGCAACTGTAAGAAACAAAAATCCAACGTTATCTCGTCAGTTAGAATCAACTTTGCATGCATGGCTAGACTCAAGAGCAGAGTGTATCAATTTCCAAGACAGGTTGGGTGACTTGGGTCCTTCAAAACAAAATGGAATTTATTGTAAAGACTAAAGATTGACGAGATTCCAAAAATTGTCTGGCCTGAAGTGAATGATCTCGACTTCTGGCGTTCAATACAAATAATATCCATTGAGCGCAATAATGGCGTTGCCTTCTCTAAGACTTGGTGATTGTAAGTAGTTGACATTACTGGCTGTCGGAATGTGAAGTCGGGATTTGAATATAACCGATGGTAAGGTGCTGTCGTTTACCGTTGGTTCATCCTTTCGGAGCGTTCTTCCTGGTCAATTGCGTTAATTTCGTGTACGTTTGCCTTCACATTTCATGCTGTGTAAACTTTTCTTACATGTCTCTTTTAATGTCGTTCGCCATTTCTCTTGGGAATCACAAAATAACTCATCAAACGCTCGCTTCACCCTCCTATCAAGTTTGCACCACAATTGGACAACATATAGAGAAAGTGTGGCTTCTTTTTGTATTTGAACACAGACTGGTTTTCTTGCCAAACGGTTTTTAGCGTCGCCAAACAGTATAGACGCGTCTATATAGAGTTCGTCTGCACTTTACGAAAGAAATAAAACAGACTTATTTCACGAAGCTACGACCAAGCCATCACACAAAAACGAAACTTTGCGGTCTCCATCATTATCTTCATTTCGATGATGCATTTCTTTTCCCTTCGCGTTTTCTTGAAATGTTGCAGTTGGTCTCCTTCAATTGCTGTGTGCGAGCGGTTTGTAATAGTTGAAATAAACATTTAGACAGAATTTCGTACAGTAGGCTGGCCAAATATACCATTGGTTTCAAAATTTATGTGGCTAGAACACTTGTATTTTGTTTTTCCGTTCTTTGTTCAACGACTTTATCTTGTTATTGGAAATACCTTTGCGCTGGATGTCAGGACGTTCGTGTTGCATATTTAGGTGTTGTAGTGTTTGCAGGACTTTTTTGAATAGCCAAGTTTACCAATATTTTAAATTGTCTTATTTTTCATTGGCAATACTCTGCGAATTTACGGGTTTTGCTCGAAAAGTTATAAATTGGACGAGTAATTTGTTTCATTTCGATATACATTCACGGTGTAGTTGTCTTCTCTCATCAACTTTAAAAACTTGACAGTTCTGAAATGTTTTGGGCGGGAAACTCATTTTCCGTATAAGGAACTAAAAGCAGGTCTTTGTATTCTTATTCAAAAAGCGATATACAGTTTCACATTGCAGGTTTTTAAATTTTTTCCCTTGTTGTCTGATATTCAAACGGCAATATATTTGAAATCCTGTAATTTCAAATTTCCGAACTGGCTCTGTATTTGCAGAACCGTAATTTCCAAAGTACAAACTAATCTATATATAATATAGTATAGTATATAATTCAAGTATATAATTTACAAAGAAAACTTACTATTAAGTATTCAACTTTCAACTTAGCATCATACCTGCAAACACTGGTTCGTCTGTAGAGCCTATCCTGTCTTACCGTTTTTTTCTTTACATTCATTCTACACAAGGCTCTGTCACATTCACTCAACGAAACCACTTCTTTGACAGATAAAAGAATTAAATGTTTTCCATACAGCCACTACAAACGCATCTTGAGTAAGCCATCTTGACACAACCATTTCTCAATGCAAAACATTGAGCAAAACATCGCATTTAATCGATCCTTTTTGTCGCCATTTTCTTGTATTTGTATTGATTTAAATCTTAGAGCATTTCCTTCTCAGTTTCTGGGTTAATCACGTTTTAGTTCATATAACTTCTTGAATATTTTGTATCATCACAAGTTGGTCATCTCTGAATTCGCCTCAGCATGTTCTAGATTCTCAAACAATTGGAAATTGCATGTTTTGTCTAGTGCTACTACATTTTCTAACCAATTTTCGGTTTATTTGGCAATATGAGACATCTGGCAATCAATATCTGCCAGATAATAGACGTTTGAAGGTTTTAAATACTCAGAAACTCGTCATTTTAACACTTGTAGTTTTTGTCTGCATGTGACAGGCTCTCTGTATGACCATGGGTATGGGGAGTTACAAATTATTATTAATTCCCATGGTATGACTTGGGTTCTGTCTTATGAACATATATTCTGTGATAATCCAAGGTGAATCAATCTCTCTTCAGCACACTTATTCTTTGTCATCTGATTATAGATCTTGTCAAAGGTTGATCAATTTCACACCATCTAAGACCACACATATTCTGTTTCCATGAATTTTTGGGACCATATATAATTCCTCTTGACAACTGTTCAATTCTGCTACTGTACTTTAAGACTGACATGATTTTTCATCAAGGAATAATGGGCCATCCTTTAATTTAATTAATTGCCACATTCAAAACTGCTTCTGTTCCAAACTTGCTCATAAATGCAGGAAAACAACATCATTTGCCAGCTTTATTGTCAACATATAAAATTGGTTATTTTTCTGTGACAGTTGATTTAATGAATGTGCAAAATGATGTTAACCAGTGGTCCATACAGGCTCTATCATGACACTTATCAAAACTTGTAGTAATCATTATGGCTGTGTTTCTGTGGAGAATATTGTGTGCTTGGTTTCATTATAAGGCTAAATAAAATATGCTACTACAATTCTCTTCAACATCAACTTTCTGACCTCTTTATCACTGGATACCTTCCTTGCTCAATGTAGACCATTATATTTACTTCCCTAGGCCAGTTTCATAATTTGCTGAAACACCAAAGATTCATCTTGATGACTGCTATTATAGACTCCACCATAGTTTTGATGTGATGTTTAAGGATTATTCTAGATTCTAATTGAGGAATGGCACTTTCTGAAGAATCATCACTGTGTTTCCTCTGTCTTGCTTTCACTATTTGCAATCGATACCTCTGTATTTCATTGATATCTTGGTTTAAACTTTAGAATGGTTTGGACCAATAATGGACAACAGGAAATGAAAGCAAATTATTTGTGCCACACTGCCCATCACTTCTTTCATTCAATGAAAATATAAATTGCTCCACAGGGCAATTGTGATGATTAATACTGACGTGTGCAACTTTTGCCTTAGTTGAATGCTTCGGACCAATATTCTCAACAGGAAATGAAACTAAATCCCATATGCCAATCCTATCAAACTCTGGCACTGTTATTCTCGACCAATTTTCATTTCACACTAATTGCAGGCCCACCACAGCATTTGCGATCACTCCAGAAGGCAATTCAGATCTATTTAACTTTGATTGCCTGATCCCAGATAGATTGATTCACAAGATTGTTGAGCAGCCACTATTCAAATAATATTGAATAGACTCTTTCTTTTGACCAAAACTGGCACCCAACTGGTATTTCTGGATCTTGTGACTTGAGATATGCAAAGAATGTATAACATGTTGCACAATAGCTTCTATCATCACTAATTCCCCTTCCAAATGCTGCTCTTTATCGAGTGGATATAGCAAACATTGCTAAAAGCAATCAAAGAGAATAGATGAATATTTTGAATCAAAATAACAACATCCACTAACCTGTAAAGATCTCCATTTTCGTGGCTCCTGCATCCCTGTTGGAGAGAAAATGTCACAATGAATATGTCAGTTGCTATTTTTACAAATTCAATTAATATCTACATGGAAATATCTACATAGATATTAAAATTACTTCACAGTATTGATACACATACTTAAAATGTCTAGAAAACCACAGTTACTTTTCAGTAACGAGTTTTATTATAAATACATCCGAGAATGCATCCCCACCGGTAGTCAATTAAAATGTGCTTTGCTAAGCAAATTCCAATACCACAGAATAGCGTTCATCTGGAATTATTTTCCCAATAATTCTAACACAAGAAAAGCATTTTTACAGGGAATACAATACATAATAACTAACAGCAGCTGTCTTAACTTGAAACACTCACAAGTGCTGACTCTCGCGTGTTAGCATATTGAATGCACTTTTGATCGCTGGCAAGCTGGGAAGACACGCAATTGTTCAAACGCGCTGAATAGCGTGAAGAAGCTATACTATACCGTCCGTTATCCACCAATTCAGCCAAAGCTCCAAATAAGAATTCATGAGTTGTACTGAAACGTGAGCAATATACAGTATTAAAGACGTCGTTATAAAGTTTCTTGTTTGCCGCAACGCGCAACAACAAAGTCACAGACGCCGGTTGTGTTCTTGCCGCTGTGTGAATTGAAGTGTCTCATTTCAACTTGAATATTTCAACCTTTTGACAAGGCTAAATTAACAAACCTTCACCAATTTGCTTTTAACTAAAAATTAATGCATGTAGGCGGTATTTAAGCACGAAATTATGTTTCAAACGGCTAAATTTTCTAGTCCAAATCGCTAGTGTATATTTTCTTGACGTTGGAATGTTTGTTATTGTATGAAACATTCTTCTTATATGCGACACCTCGAAACTCAAAAGCAAAGTGTTCATAGTTTCATGAGTTTTGGCCGGATGAAATAGTGCATTTCTATAATCAAACACAAATTATGTTCAGGATATTGTTCTGTTAGCGTAACGGGACGAAAGGAAATGTTATTAAACGTTTAAATGTTTATTCACGCGACTATGTCTTGATGAATGATGAAGCATTTCTTCGCTCGAATTTAAATACCATACTCTGACCATTTCTCTTCAGAAAATCCAAATGACCAACAATTATTGTCCTGGAATACGTACAACTATACCAAATCTTGCAATGACGTGTTTTTAGCCACAGGAAAAACTATTATAACAGCCCTCAATAGCTCAGCGCAAAGACAGCTCGTCTCCACAACAAAACACATGGCCAAGTATATCCGATACTTTTTTCGCAAGAATTCAAGCCACAAAGCGACGTAAAAGCTCTCAAAACGGCCACAACTTACCTGTTTGTGTGAAGATATTCGACGGTTAACTGTGCTCGGCTAAGACTTGAATACGAAGTAGAATGTTGAGCCATTTACTTTGACAGTCTGCAAGCGAAGGTGAGGTATATATAAATAAACTCGTGAGTCATGCATGTCTGACAGTCGTCACTTTGTCTTTGTGTCTTCAAAATTCACAGCAAAACGTCTCCTTTTCTCCAACGGAAAAGACCTTAAGGCCTTGCCTATAAAGCCTTCTACTTACCTTGTATTCAATATAAGAATGGAGAAAGTTGAACAAAATTCGGTGTCGGCAAATGAATATCCTTCCCGCCAAACTAGCTTGACATTCTGCAATGGCGCAATGCCCACAATGTCGAGAGCAGTCATGCGGCTTGACCATATATGGATGTGCAGCATGCATTGCGGGTAGACGCGAATTCTCATTGGTCGAGACACGCACGTGTTTAATTAGCGAAATATACTTCCGGTAAAATTATGACCTAACGCATGACTCCGATATGTTGCGCAAAATTTGATAATAGGGGACCGAGAACCTTAGAGAAATTTCCATTTCAGCGTATCGATGGCAATCACTGATGACAATCTATAAAGACATTAAATACATGCCCTTTTATGGCAGGTTTGCCTCCAGCTTGAAATTCAAAATGTTGGTATTCATTCGAAATCCTAGATAGCAATCTTACAATAATAGTCCATTGTAGTTCATTCCCCATTTGATTTAAAGAATAAGACGGCAAGTTAAATTGTCGAAAACCCAATACCAGCCGACAATTTTAAAAGGTATGACAAACACAATCAGAGTAGCATCTTGAAACTCATAATATGAATAAAAGGAAGAAGATTTAATCGAATGAAGATAAAATGGAAATATCACAAACTTATTCTCGTCTTGAGTTTTACGTTTCAAGATGCGAATCTTCGGATTGAGTTTTGTCTTATAAATAGTCGACGTTTCGCACTTTTGCCGTTTTGAGCAAAAATATTTATCACAGTGTAAGTTAAAACCAGATGAAACGAGGACTAGAGTCCTGATAACCTATGAGAGTTGACAGTCATGCGATCTTTGGTTAGCTGTTCATAATGCTTTCCCAACATTATCATGTATTTTATTGAAGTTGAAACATAGTTGGAATATTCATCAAACATTTATTTTGTTAATCTAGAGCTTGAAATGTCCCCTGTAACAATGCGTGACTGTCAACTCTCACAAGGTGAACAATTGTAAACTTATTCCGTGGAATTCCGTGGAAAGGTCGAGCGTGTTCCGGATTATAAATACACCAGATTAACCACGCATTGACGCAACACAGATAACGAATTAACCATACTTCCTGTGCGGTAATCTGCGCAGGCATAGACACGCATGTTATTACAAATCATAGGCAACAGACCATACGCATCAACATTAAATACATCGCGCTTTTCACGGATCTATTTTGGGATGTCATGGGTTTTGAATTCTACACCTTTATAAACAGGAAACGAATCTAAACCGATAATTATAAGACGTATCTGAGCCGCATCAATCAACAATTTGCCCATCCCAACAAAATAGCAAAATGAAGTAATAAATATCATATTTTATGAGACGGAAACTTTACGCGGTTACGCGCACTTAGACCACTTAACTTACGCCACCCCCTCCCCGGCCTTACCCACTTTTCCCAGGTTTGAAAGCATTACAAAATTAGTCCTGAAGAAAAGTGTGGGTTCCCCCCCCCCCCCCACCCTTTCTGTGGGCTAGGCTTCTGGTGGCGACGGACCATGAAAAGCTAATAATTATGCACTAGTAATTTATTCATTTTTAATTAATTAATAGACACTTCCCGAATTTGCTTGAGTGCACACGAAAGCTATTGTTTCGTGTGCACTCAAGCAAATTCGGGAAGTGTCTATTAAATTTTAATAATTTTAATTTAATTTTAAATAATCGAGTTCTTTGTCCAGCGGAGTGCCAACAAAAACAAATATGGCGGAAGGTAAGTGTATTTTGAAATTTTTGTGTTAAATTTTCATTTCTTGTCATTTCAAATGCTCTTTTATTAAAAACTAGATACCTTTCGTCGTCTGCTTGTTGTTGTCTGTGATCTTAGCCCGATTTGGTGGGGAAAACAGGCTGCAAATGCGTCAGAAAATTCAGATAAGGTACAAATTTATAGACTTCAGAGAGACAGCAGTCAGGAGCAGCAGTACAGTGCATATAAAATAATTTGATATTATAATTAACAGGCAATTTTTCAAGCTTTTTGGTGTGGGTACACTCAGAGTAACCGTAAAAAAACCTATAAAAAGTGTGAGCAATATGAAATGCTTTATAGCAATATGAAATGCTGACAGCCAATCACAGCCTGACATAGTTTATAGCATGAAATGTTTATAGCAATATGAATATTTTATATAGCAAAGTTTATATTTATAACAATATTTAATAGCGATGTGAGAATAGCAATGTGTCTATCTGCGGCTGTTCCTGGGATGCAAATTATGCTAGGAAAGTTTGCTGATATTTGCTGATGTTTTTTAGATGCAACCAATCAATGCATTTCTCAACAATGTGTTGGTATTCTGCAATGCTCACCTCATGATGAAACATACTAATGAACTTGCAATAGTTTGTGCAACCTCGTCTAAAAGGTAATTTGAGATATCTTTCTCAGATAGTTCAGACACAAACCATGATGTCCAGCTTATTGTACAATACTACCTACACTGAACCAAGACACAAACCACGACAGCTTATTGACTTGATAATGTTAACAGATGAAATATTTTTAATTATTACTTAATTATAAAGTGGCAACATCATATATTAAGAAGATAATAATTTTTTAATTTCCAGTCAGTTTATCTATCCATGTCCAGAGGATGTGAGCGATGCAAACGGAGAAGAAAGCTACGGAAACATGGATGGAAAATATGAACATTTTGCTACAATGAACAATGTTGTTGTTGATAAGGTCAAAAATATAATTGAGGAAGAAAGTGCTGATGGTATGGAGTAACTTTCAGTTAAATATAAAGTGCATTGAGAAAAGTATAAGCATAGTTAACCCATTGAGACCGTAGTTAACCCATTGAGACCATAGTTAACCCATTGAGACCATAGTTAACCCATTGAGACCATAGTTAACCCATTGAGTGGTAGCACCCTCCCCTGACAAGTAAAATCTTCTGGCATTAGACAGAGTAAAATAATAAAGTAGGGTGCATCTGGGCACATTGCCAATTAAAGGGTTAACAGGGTGCATGGCCAGATAGTCTGATTAACCCATTGAGTGGCAGCACTTTCCTCCTGATGAGTAAAATTATTTGGCATTAGACAGAGTAAAATAATAAAATAGCATGCATCTGGGCACATTGCCACTTAATCCAATTAACTTCCATTGTGCCCTAAGGTGCTCTACTTTATTATTTTATAGCAGATTATTTTACTCTGTCTAATGCTAGATGATTTTACTCATCAAGAGGACGATACTCAATGGGTTAATGATTTTAAAATTATTATTTTAGATGTAAATTTACCAGAGAATTCTGCCACACTGTTAGCTGGAGCTCTGTCTATGACACTATGCTGTATCCTTGTCATCTAATTTCTTAGTTATAAAGGAACCAAGTCTTGAGACTGCTTTAACTTTGCTGTAATAAGCTTCAGCATACTAGTTATTAGTCTGCGATTCCGAGCGCAGGAAATGACGTCTGGGTTTGCAGAGTAACTAGTTATAGCATGATTGTATTTTATGTGCAAGTTTGATTGAAGGATCTTACTTCCTGAAAAATATGAAAACAACTTCAACAACATTTATTAATTATTTTGAGCGAAGTCCCAACACTTGTGTGTGCTAGTGTAATTTTAATTAACTGTGAATCAGACATCAGACAAGCTGAACGAAACTGCCCAGGTACGTACCGCTGAATTATTATGTAAGTTATACCAAGAATCTCCATTCTCTTTCTAAAAAATTACAGGCAACAAGATTTTTGTATTTCATATTATTTAATCTTTTCTATATTAATTTGATTTAGTTGGACAAAGTATGAAAGCGCGGATACTAGTAAGATAAATGTTTTGAAATATTTCTTACATATGCAATTATTACAATATCCTGTTGAGTGTCAGCATGCACTCACCCTTGATGAATAAAATCATCTGGCATTAGAGTAGGGCTATCTATTATTTCTATGAGTAGGGTGCATTGCTACAGGATATGCAATTTTCTGATACTACAGTCAGTACAAAGTACAAACAGTTCATGTGGCATGCCCCCCCCACCCTCCCGCTTCCTGTGCCCCTGATACACACTGAGACACTAGCTGGAACTTTAGCAGAAGTATTGAAACAAAACAGATAGAAGCTGACAGATATGACTTTCATGAGACAAAATATCTCCAACACTGATGTCTGGCATTACCTAATCTAAAATCTAGATCTAATGTATGATATTTTAGTTCAACAATGTTACAACAACAGCAAGCAACATTGAAATGGGGGAAGGGTTGTCTCAAATATTTTTGGGAGGATTGTAGTTTAATATCTTCTTACGGCCAATCACTTTCACCACTCCAAGGTACTCAAAGGATCGCAAGATGTGTCCACGCAATATATGGCGACCATGAACTGCATTTTTGCTGCCCAGAAAAATGTAAGAAATTCAACAAAATGTACTCGTACTTGAACATACGTTTTTACTTGTCTAAATTTATGATACGTGGAAACAATTCTCTTTTCTTCTTAAACAGAATGTTACAATTGATTCGTGTCTTTTAATGTCAGATTCAGGATTTCTACAACAGGTGAGTGTTAACATCTTTGAAACGACCTGATCACATACTCCTTTCCTGGTTAATCTGAAACACTCCAATGAATAATATTTGATGTGTATTGTATATATACATTTACTAGACCTGACCAGGATACAGAAGCGAAAAATGCAACTTTTGGTTCCTGACAGGAATCGAACCTGCAGCCCTAGAGGGACGTAAAGTTGCATTTTTCGCTTCTGTTGCTGGTTAGGTGGACAATATCCATCAAATCTAAAATTAACCCTGTTTTGGGTAACTCAATGTTCCTGTTAACCCTGGCTAGGTAACTCAATGTTCCTGTTAACCCAAGCTTAGTCCTAGCTTGTTTAACCAGAATTCCTGGGTAATTTAACCAGGCTACATGGACTATTAAACGATGAAATTTAGATAAAACTGGAAATTTTTAACCTGGATGTTTTTAGAGTGCAATTTCGTAAAATTCACATATGTTAATTTTCTCGTAGGCGTCAGATATCACTGGCGGAGTGTACTTCAAAATAACGAAAATGGAGTCTCTATTACAGTATTTATTAGTACGTTAAGATTTATACTACACAACTTTGACTTAAAACTGTCGCATACAACCTGCTTAAAACTTGAGTTGTACTGTGTAAATCAAGCAAATAACCGATTGTAATGTCGTATGTGAAATCTGTTTTAATCGTAGTGGATGTTCCTGCCAGACCCGAATACAAGAGAGAGTTTAGTGATGCCTGGAGCTGTTCAAATTGACTATAGAGCTGCGTGTTTTTGTCATCGAACTTTGGTTGATATTGGTTTTGTATGTTCCGTTTGTCTTTCAAGTAAGTGTGACGCTTTTTATTCAATGCCTGGTTTCAGACAAGGACACGATGCGGGATAGATGGTGATCAACACCAATTAGAATAGGTTGAGACTATATAGTCTGAGATATATATTATTGTGTGTGATGCCCAGTAGTTTCAAAATGTTGCACCTGGACGAAAATTACTTTGTGTAAATCCAGTCAACCAATGAAAATAAAGTGCATTGTTATTATCAAGCCGCAGTTATCAGAGCGAGAAAATAATGTTCATTTTTTTTATTATATGTGCTGGTCAAGACCACCCGTCACCACCACATCACCTGTCACCACCACATATAATAAAAAGAATGAACATTATTTTCGGCTGAAAAATATCGATCTCAAAATTATTTCGTTGCTTCATTCCAAATACATTAAATTGAGAGATAATGGTAATCTCGTTGCTCCAATGACTCAGAGACATACATATCTTATATACACTAGATAGTGCATCTAATTATTCTGCAATTCAAAAACGTGACTACAGACTCAGGATATTCCCATGAAATGAGAAGACTCGTATGTTTTCTATTTCTTAAACAGGGAACTTAAACATTAAGTTAAACCTATTCCAAATACATTTTCAAACTATTCAAATGATGAAAGTTATTGTTGTTTTTTAAGCGTTTATTAGCGAGTGGGAAAACTCCAACATGGCCGCCATCTATTCAAATGGGGGTAACCACTGGAATATTCTTGCCTTCAATTTTACTAAAAGAGATGCGCTATCTAATTTATTTAAGATATCTGTGCTCAGAGATCGATATTTTTCAGCCGAGAATTGTTTCCAAACGTGCACATGCTCAGTAAACTGTTCGCACTAGTTATCAATCTCGTACATAACCTGCGAACGGGCATACTTTGGCTACGAGATTGACTAGTTATTTGCAGTTGACGTATTCTTTGCACCAGTTGTTTGCATCAAAATTAGGCAATCAAAATTGAGACAAATAATTATGTAAATAATGGCGTTTTTTATTACAGGTAGTTCACAGGTAGTTCACAGCTCACTGCATCTCAAGCTGCTTTTATTTTAGAGTTGGAGTTAGAGTTAGAAAAATCGGTCACGAGATGAAAAAAGTGTATTGGGGGGGGAGGGCGTTTGAGAGGCAGACGCGGGGTAAGTCTAGTAGTTATTCACTTGTGTTCTACTTTTTTATATTTTAGTTTACTGTCAGCTGTTACCGCGGTGTCACACATGCCAGTACGTATAATATTGTAATATTGTAACCACCTGTACAGGCTGATGATCAGAAGGATCTTCCGTCATGTAAACTATCCCCACTAAAATCATGTCTGATACTTTCTTGGTACCGCTACAGAGACCTCTTTCATAGCAATCAACAGTAAACTTTATTGAGTGCGACTGAGTGAATTTTTGGCACAAAAAACAAAGGAAAACTAATTTACAATAAACCTAATGACATCATAATCGGAAACTTTGACAGTGAAAAAGTTGATCAAGATGGGATTTTTTATTATAAAGATAAGTTACGTTTCTTCTTCGAAAGACCCAAATATTACACATACAAAAAATTATATTTGTGGTTAGTCGCAGTTTAAGGAAATTCACTAGATTTGTATTTATTATAGTACTGTTTTGCAGTATTGCTATGCAGTATAAACGTTGACACGTTTACCTTTGTTCACTACTGTTCCTAAATTAGTTGCGCGTTTCTTCCTGATACGTTCGCTGTTGCAAACCCTATCTTAAAGTGAACACATCAGTAAAATCACGAAGGTGTCCGCTTAATAGGGGTTCGACTGTAGTTCGTCCAATGATGTAAGACGAATGATGTATTTAATATACACCTAGACGTATCCCTCCCTACACACGCAAATTTGTTTGTGTGGACGAACTTCGCAGAGAGTTCATCTTCACAGATGAACGTTTGTTGGCCGCGCTTATACAGACAAACTATCAAACGAAGTAGTGTTTCTTTGTCCAGGCGAATCGTCTCGAGTAGCCAGTTAACAAAAGTTCTCTCTTGTTGCTAGAACGAGATTCAAGCTTCCCTCGGCCGCCATGACTCGACCCAAAAAGAAAAAGAAGGAGAAAACCGCAGATTGAAGAAGAATGGAAAAATGTAAATATTCTTGTAAAGATGTAAAATGATGTCCAATCCAGGACGAGAGTGGACAGTCACGCATTGGTACGTGGGCCTTCGCTCGAATCGTCGAAGTTCTCCTAATTATATTTTTCAGGTATGGTTGTTTTAATAGAAACAATAAAGTAAAAATGCCATAAAAGTTGAAGGTAAAAAACTATAATTAGCTTTTTCATTATTGCCACTACCTGCACTGACACATCCAATGATATAACAAAATAAAGGTTTGATGTTC
>CACRXK020003086.1:20948-38410 GCA_902702795.2 Paramuricea clavata | reverse complement strand
TATAATATCACACTGGGCATGCAAGCTGGTCTTGCCCATTTATATGGGCTAAATATACACCTGCCCATGGTAAGATACTGCCTCGTATATTAATTTTATATATGTTTGAGATTGCATTCACATGAAACAGCCTGGTTGAATTTATTGGCCCAGCATTTGCTTGAGCAAGTTGATATCCTGCATTGGGAGTCTCACACTAATAAAGGTCATAAGCTGGCCAACCAGCTCACTTGACTAAAAATCATGTTATAATACACAATTTGGCCCAAGTAAGTAAGAAATTGATTAATATAAGCCTTCTGAAGCTGTTGTCATTAACAAATTAACCAGCATTTCACACAAATTTCTTGACAACAGTTGCCAGGTTAGCCTGGCTCCTGTGAGGCAAATGACAAACTAGTCCTGAAAACAAAAAAAATCCCGCCATGTTTGCTGGGCTAGCATGGCCCATTTTGACAGCCCTTAACAGGGAGAGCTTATTTTTGGAAGGGAGATCTGATTTTTGGAAGGGAGGCCTATTTGTGAGGTTACTGGAGGCTTAATATTGGATTGCATTATATAATATGTGTAAAATATTAATTTGTGCACAGGTATTCTGGTAATGCACAAATTTATGGACTAAAATGTTTCAATTATAGTAGATCGGGATCTATTGGGGACCTGTTTATATGATCTAGACTATCCAGAACACATGCTTGAAGCCTAATTCATGTTGCCTGTTTGGTATACAGTGCGTATTGATCCTTATTGTATATGGTGAATTTCTTGGCTTACATATAGCCAGGATTCTGGCAATGGAAACCTCACGCTTAGCTAGGCCGATAGTAGCAGGATAGGATAGAACATACTGGCAAATGTCGTCTCCCACCTAGCCAGGTAATATGAACAGGGCCCAATTGTGACAAATGAGCCAGATGAAGTAAAAAAACAATGAAGTTCATATACAGGTATATATCCATAAATTTTGATACCTGAACAGCAACATTGAACAAAATCATTCTGTCCCAATGTCATCCATCTTCCTTAAGTTTAGGACTCTGAGACCAATGAATATATTGTCAATCAAGGATTAAAACCAATGAAGACAAGTGTTATTGTCAAACAAACGAAAATATTCATGTCCACAGGGTGCAACACGCAATGTTGACACATTATTTTGAAGTCGACTAAGCTCGACTAAATGTCGAAATCGACGAAAAACGAGCCAAAAAAAACAGTTATTGAGCTAATCAATCAAATAAATACTTGGCATAAGTTTGAAGGTCCATAGTCCAAATATTTGATGAGCTTCTTTATCCCATTTATACCAACAAAATTTTAAAAATTCCCTGTATTTAGATATTCGCCATATTGATCGCCACGCTGTTTAGCAAGAAATCGACATGTCAACTTGTCCCGGCCCGGAAGTGTCCTGTTTACTTGTTACACAGGATATTAATAAGTTAATGTGAAAATATGAAGATAAAAGTATCTTTTAAAAAATAAAACCTCTCAAACCTCGATTTGAAAGGCTTTTAAAAACGCTAATCCGTTCGGAACCTACAAATTTGAGAGGTGGTATTTAAGCTTGCGCAAGGCAAAGTTTGAAGACCCATATCTTCGTAATCACGCAATTAATCAAAAATCGCCACGAGGAAGTTGAGGAGAATTCCTTTAAGAACAACATATATCAATTTCATGGCAAAAAAACAAAAAACCGCTTGCAGAAAAGCTCTGAAGTAACCCCATATGTTTGTTTACAAATTTCATGTGATGAAGCGTTTTACGCATTCTGATTGGCTTAGGGCAAAAATGTAAATAAAAACGCTGATTGGTCGAGAACGAAATTTCCCCTTGTTATCTCTCGCATGAATTTCGCTACTCGATCACAATAGTGCAACGTTTCCATGGAAATATTGCACTAAGAAGGGTAACAACATCTGCTAAACAAACAAAAGATCCATACCGACTAACTATACGAATATGCATGCCAAAAGGAAGCAATAGATATCATGCAACTCGCCCTCATCAACGACGTAAAAAATAGCAAATTTCTGCAGGAAACAACGGCGCGACGTCGACCAAAACCTCGCGCCACACAACCAACAACCAATTCTGCGACGGACTACACGGCGATGTGCAGATCTCTTGTTGCATGACACAGCGAAATATATCTCTTTCTGGTTCGCGTAATATTCTGTTGCGAAGCCACAATGATCACACAGAAAACCCGCCAGTTTCAAGGCCTTCTGACGCCACCCTTTATAGTCCTACTGCGCAGCTTTCCTTAGAATCACTCCGCTCGTTAAAGCCTATTTAAACGGATGCAACATTTGTTGGACAGTTGTTGTACGATTGTTGGTGCACGTGTTCAAACCGATGCAACAATTAGCCATCAAATTTTAGCAGTTCTATTAGTATAATATTCTGTTGGAAAATGGTTATGCAAAGAACGGTGTGACTCCTTGTGTTGATTGGGCAGTATTTACCGAATATTAATTAAGTACGCATAGGTTTTCAATGTTTTTTTCACAAAATGGCCGCACTTGCTTGCTGCTGTTTCTATATATGTTAAATTGTTATATATATATATATATATATATATATATATATATATATATATATATATATATATATATATATATATATATATATATATATATATATATACAGGGGCGTAGGAAGCGGGGGGGCACAGGGGGCACGTGCCCCCTGTGCAATTTTTTTAAAGGACTAAAAGTGCCCTTTTTTGTGATAAAAAGTGCCCTTTTTGTGTTGAAAAGTGCCCTTTTTTGTGAGGAAAAGTGCCCCTTTTGTAGAAGCTAATGTCGCTGTAAATACTAAATTAAAACAATAGGTGCCGTTTTTGTGTGGAAATTTACAAAATTTTTTTAAAAATTAGGTCACAAACATAAATATCGGTATGATACGACGGAAAATTTTCCTCAGGAGAAATTTCTCTCCTCCCCCCCCCCCGTCGACAACATTTCCGGGAAAAATTTTTTAGGTGCCCTTTCCGATAGTAATGTGCCCCTACAAGCCGTTGCCCCCCCAAACTCCAGGTGCTTCCTACGCCCCTGGGTATTCTTTATATAAAAAATACTAATGAGGACACCACTACAATAGATACTGCCTTATTAGTATTCTTTATTTAAAGAATACTAATTTGGAGTGTTTTATCAGGTTTAAAGCCACTGCACGTGACATATTATGGTTGACATGAATTGGCAATAAGCTTATGAATTATTAATGAGTGTTTGAAGTTGAGATAATCGCACTATTCTTGGGTTTCGATCACGTGATGTTTTAATATAAAATAGTTTTATTCGCTTTTCAAATTTATTCGCTTTTATTAAAATAAATTTAGTTTAATTTAGTTGAATTAATTTGTTCAGAATCATAATTTATTCAATTTTGTTTTCGGCACAGAATTTCTCTGCTCGTTTTTTTTTATTAAGCTCTGATCAAACGAGAATAAGCGGCCTTGCTAAGCCGTTTCGGTTTACCTCATCTCTTATGTTGAGAAGCTGCAATGTAATAGTCATCCCACGCTACGTGATATCATTCGCACTAAAGTCGACCTCTGACTTGGGGCAAGAGAAAAGAAGTGTAGACTTTTATTTCCCTTAACCATGCATACAGACTTTTTCGGTGTGTATATACTTGTAATGGTTTTTGGGAAAGTGTTTGACGTCCAGAGTTTTCTATATCGAAAACAATTATAATTAAATATCAACTAAAAACATCTGTGAAAGAGTTATACCCATGCAATGATTCTAAATTTTGTGCTAAGTTTAACTAATTTTTGAATAATTGCATGCGGATTACTTTGCAAAAATGAGCCTATAAATTTGACAAATTTCGTAATTTCGTGCTAAACTATATAGTTTGAGTCACTGCGGGTGCATTACATTAGTAAAGGTCTTGAGTCATGTCAAAATGTTTTACAGTGTATATTAGTTTAGACAAGAGCAGATGCTGTAATGTGTAGGGAAATGTGTAGTTTGTTAACATGCAGCATGACAATTAAAGCTTTGTATAAAATATCTCGAAGAAATATTTTGAAACAAGTTGAATTAAAGCTAAAGCATAAAATTTCAACGAGATATATCATCTCGTTTCTTGACAGTAATGCCGACTTGACATAAGAGACCCTGCTGAGGTTTCCTGCTGATATGCAACGGGGCAATAAAAATGCCCTTCCTAAATAATAATTTCTTGCAGCGTAAAAACAAAACAATATTAGTTTGGCTTACGGTTTGTATGATTACATACATAAATTATTTGATATATATATCATTTTTGCCTATTCACTCGATTCTGATTGGTTAATGACTGTGCCGATCTAACATTAATGTCGCTTGTTTTTTGTTTAGATATATTATTTTTATACGCTCATGTGAGGGCAGAAATTTAAATACAAAAGTTAACTATTTAGACGACCTGAAAATTCAGTATATTTCCTGTGCACTGATTATGCACTGAACTCTTATTAAAGAAGACAAAGATGAAATGAAAAAAAATATTCACAGTTTTTAGAGGTACGAATTGATAATTAATATCATAAATTATTCTTAAAATTGATCTCATTGGCGCATACTGCTTACGCTCACTTGAGCACATATTTTTCAAAAAGAATACCAGTAGTAGTACAAAGGAGAGGGTTTCTGGACCGATTGGAGCAGTATAGAGCTTCACTAAATGACACCACTAGCGAAATTCGTGGTTAGAGCGGCTGTTTAGAAACAGGGGATCCAAGTGTGGGTGACTGAGGAAACTCTTTCTCGGCAGGCCGGTTTCGCATTACATTTCGATTCAATTTTTCTAATATAAATATCTCGGCGAGTATTTACCCCCCCTTTTAAATAAATGCCACCATTGAAATCCTCATAAAATAACCTTTCGAACGGGGGTCAAGTGCCGTCAAAACATTACACAAAGCGAAACAATCATATATTTACTCACCGCTTGGCCAAAGATTCTAAATTTCATATCCACAAAATCTTGAATACCCCTTGAACTTTTCGTTATTTTCTGAACGGCTATACGTGTAAAATACTCTCTGTATTCAAGCGCTTTCGTGTAGAAAGTTTCGTATGTATACGCCGACTAGAAATATTTATTTTGAATTTTTCAAGATGTCGGGTTTTACTCGCACTTGCCTACATTGCGCAATAATTGGCCAATAAGAAGCTCCTTTGGTCGGGATGACGTCAAACTCACGCGTGTAGGTGCAATTTGACCATACGAATCCATTTCTGGCCTTTCCAGGGTCATACGATACAAACGCCGCATTGTTTTGACGGTTTTCAGTCGTATTTCCAGTTGGGATTAATTCACTTCGAGCTCACAGTCGGACAAGAAATGGAAATATATTGATAAAAGATACAGATTTGTAAATTCAGGGTTGCAAATAAAACTCCAAAAACACTATTTAATGGGGATTCGAACAAGGCTATTACAAAGACGATATGTTCGATGGGGCCGAAGTTATTTTCGGCGAAAGGTATGGCTAGTCTATAATAATCTGTATTTTTGTTCAGACAATTGCGTAATTTGATACAATATGATCGTTTTGACTTTCAAAGCCCATAAATCGTTACAATACTAATAATGACTATAACTATCGCTTGGAGCTAGTTGATATTTTATTTCTGAATCGAATGGTGGTATTTCTGTCTTCATAGCATGCACTGAACCGAAGGTACGAAATTTCGAGCCGTCGATCGCTCGCGATAGATGCGAATTGGGCCTGTTGAGAAAGAGATAGCTATATAGAGCTTCACTAAATGACACCACTAGCGAGATTCGTGGTTAGAGCGGCTGTTTAGAAACAGAGGATCCAAGTGTGGGTGACTGAGGAACTCCCGATGCGACATGAAGCGGCGGTTTTCGGATGGCTTTCTCTTTGACGTTTCTTCATATATAGTTGGAAATTTGATAATCTTTTTTGAGAGGAATCTCAATTCAACATTGAGCTAAATTGCCTACAAATATTTCTCAATTTCAATTCATGTGAATAACGCACGACTTTTGAAGCGTATAGCTCGTGTAAAAAAGGCAACCTGCTGCGCCTGCACTGTTTGGGCATCGCGTTTTTCGTTGTTTTATTTAAGTCGATAGAAACGCGAAATTAAGTGTTCACAGCCGTTGCCAGTTAAAACTCAGACCATAATTTTTTACAATATGTTTGTTGTTGTCAATGTTTTCCATATGTTCAAGTAAGTTGTTATGGTTTGTTTTCATCATTTGGACATGGAAAAGCTAGTTTTTGAAAATACATTTAAAAGATCTTGTTAAAACAAATCGGAAAACAAATGTAGTAATTCTATACCATGCGGTGACTGCGAGAAAGAGTATTTGCATGGGTCAGTCTAAACGTCAGTTTGGTACACGGCTAAAAGAACATCAAAAGGCTTTTTCAATTAACTTTAAACCAAGGAAAATCAGCTTAGCAGAACATGTGTGCAACACAAACACAAGATTGCGATGTTTGCGATGTTACTCTGAGTGTATACCCATGCACACCGGGCGAGCTTGAAAAATGTTCTAAAGTAATAACCACAAACAATCACTATAGCCAACGACGTTGCCTAGAAGTGTGCATGCCATATAAATATGAGTATATAAACATGTTTTGAATAGAAATAACGGTGCCAATTTGCCAGAGGAATACATGCATATTATTGGCAGATGACGTCATTCCTTGCATGGGTATAATAAGAAGCCGCATTGCAACTTTAGATCACCCCTGTTGCATGAAGACACTAGACTGGAATGTCGAAACATTGGGTCTTGACTCTTGATTACAATTCGACTGGGCCTTGTACTGACTTATATAAACCAAAGTCCTGAGCGAAAACATGATTGATATACCTGGTTGCCGTGAACGAACAAACTTAAAAATGAATGTTTTACATAGTGTTATACTGGCACTGTTCAAGTGTTCTTAACATAATTTTCGATTCAGGAAAGTTGAAAAAGCTTGGTTTTAAAAGTTCTTTTGATGAATTTGCTCGGCTTTATTAATAATATTATTATTATTATTATAAATTTCCAAACTAGCAGTAACAACTGAATTACTTTGGAATTACAGGGTATAAGAACATAGGTATTTAATCTATTCTATATTTACAGGTAAAAATTGGTAAGTTAGATAAAAATAACGATAATAATCTAAAATTTACTTATTATTATAAGCACGAGACGCAGCAGGAATGAAACTGTTCGAAAAACGTTCAG
Organism: Paramuricea clavata; assembly: GCA_902702795.2. Taxonomy (NCBI): domain Eukaryota; kingdom Metazoa; phylum Cnidaria; class Anthozoa; order Malacalcyonacea; family Plexauridae; genus Paramuricea; species Paramuricea clavata. The sequence continues at coordinate 31,189 of CACRXK020003086.1, read as the reverse complement.
TTCTACACCTAGGTACTAATAAGTTGGGATAAGACCTCAGATTATAAGTTTGAAGACTTTTAGGCGGTACTAAGGCATTCAGTTTATGAGTGGGTTCCAACATCTTCGAAAAAAGTCGCTTGCAATGGACAGTTCTACGTTCGTAGAGAGTCATCAAGTTAGCTTTAAGCAAACATTCAGCATAGATGGTTCCAGGGAAAATAATTTTTAATGCCCTTTTTTGTATTTTTTCAACTTGTTCACTCAGGTAATGAGGAAGGCCATAATGCCACACCTGACAAGCATATTCGACAATTGGTCGAATATGTGTACAATAGGTTGAGATCAGAATATGAGAAGGTAAAGCATTTCTTTTAAGAAGGCACAGACCGTACAAACGCTTCGCGGCTTTCTTGCAAATGTAGTCAATATGGCAGTTCCATTTGAGGTCGTCCGAAAGGACAACGCCCAATAGTTTCGCCTCGGAAACGACGTCGACCTCTTGACCGCGAATGGTAATAGGGGCAAACGATGGAGTAAGCTTAGAAAAGCAGACACGCAATTCTTTGGTCTTTGATACGTTTAACTTCATATTATTGTCTGATGACCATTCAGAGCAGCTGATGATGTTAGCGGGTAACTGGGAAGGGGAATTGTTTGATATTATTTCCCAAAGGCTAGTATTATCGACAAATTTAACAGTTTCATCCACTACAGCCAAGTAATTTATCATGATCAAAAATAATAGCGGGCCAAGCTTCGTTCCTTGTGGGACGCCGGCGTTTAAAAACTTCCACTCAGAAAAGAACTGACCAACACGGGTTCTCTGTTGTCTGCCTGTTAGGAAGTTTGCGATCCAGTTGAGTAACACGGGATGAATTTCCATGTCTTTCAATTTTTCCAACAGAATGTTATGATCTAATCTATCAAACGCCTTGGCAAAATCAAGTAAACAAATCCGTATAGTGTTGCCTTGTTTCTAGCTCTTTCTCGTCAGAGGACGGATTATCTCAGCATAGGCAACCCAATAGCAACAGGCGTGCTAAATATTTGACTAAAATATTTAACTTTTAATAAAACTGTTTAATTAATAAAATGGCGAAATTATCAAGCACTAAAAACAAGTGTCATTGGTTTTCTGACCGCCTGCACGATAGTTATTATTATCTGTTGATTTACTGCGTGACCTTGTTGAAAAACTAGCATATAAGTGAATTCGGAATTTCCACTGCGCAACCAAATGACGCATTCTTTGTCGGGATAAATTGCAGTTGAACTATAACAAATAGCTGAGAATAAAAGAATTAGAAATTGCATATGAAAGGATACGTATTCAACTGTGTACTCTCATCATATGAATACGTAAAAAGTTGTTCAAAAACAGTTAGTTTCCGCACGGTTGATTCGCTTTAAATTATAAAATATATTCCTAATTTAAGTGTAGCAAGGCACAGCTGTAAATCACAGAAGGCAATCTCAATTGTTTTTTGCGTAAGCGCTATTCGTCATGATTCGTTTTGCACTCAGCAAGTACCCTAAGCAGAAGTAGTCGCCCCCCTGGAAATATCCAAAATGGCGTTGCATGTGTTGGAGAAATCCTTAATTAGACATTTCCAGGGGGTGACTACTTCTGTTTAGGGTACTTGCCGAGTGACGAATCATGACGAAAAGCGCGGCTTACGCAAAAAAACAATGGAGATGGCCTTTCGTGTAGCATTCTGTGACCAAGGCCTTTCAATATTGTTTGCTTAACACAGAAGGCAAAATAAGCAACAAAAACCGGCTATATAATGTGCAGTCATGTTGTGGCTATTTGTAAACAGAAATAATAATTGAACAGCTGAATCCTCTGCTATGCATATTCTGATCATTCCAGTTACAGCTACATATTTGAATCAGCTGCAATTTTGTCCCTGACCCAGAGGGTGTCATGTGGATTGCATCGACACTCTAAATTGATTGGCCCATGAATATAGTATGGGCAAATTAAAAATTGTCATATGAAAACTGGTCATAGAGAACTTGCTGTATCACTATATATAATGCAACAACAAATTTTTGTTTAGCAATTTTCCGAAAGAAATCGCTCGTGGAATCAGCCCGTTAATCATATATGTGTGTTATAAAGAAAGAATAATTAACAGTAAGTTTAAATTTATTCTAGATTTTCCTCAGTCCTCACGCTGAAGTTGTAGAACGTTCTGTATTTTCAGATGCTATAGAATTAGTAAGTTTACTATCTTTTATAGCTTCTTCTATAGCAGTGGAATCGACATTTGATAATGTACTTCACGGATGAACACTTAATTGAATATATTGTGCGAGTAGAGAGTAGAGTGTCGAAACCTTTGGTCATAAATATACAGCATAGAACACCGCTATATATATATATATATATATATATATATATATATATATATATATATATATATATATATATATATATATATATATATATATATATACCGGGTGTCCCAAAAAAAAGTACTCCGGTTTGATTCGTAATAACTTCTAAACAAGTAAAGCTTTTAACGATAAATAACTTGCACAAAATATAGGAAGGACTAACTTAGATTTTGATATATTACAGTTGTATTTCACTTAAAATTCACGGAGATATTAATGTTTAAAATCGGGAGCATATTTCTGGATGTGTCTGAAATATGAAAAAAACGGCGTATCAAATATTAATCAAGATTTGCCCGACTGAAACATGCAGGATTACCAGTAAATAAATGACACTTGACAAATTGTTTATTATGAAACAAATTATTATTATCCACAAAATACAAGCAAGATTTATTTGTCCGAAATCCGCGTGTGTTCCTAGCACGAATACGTTTCCTTATTTCAAGAGATCACTGCATCGCGAAGGATTGTCATGGATCGTTCGTAGTTCTGAATTAGGGCATGCTGTCACAATCGAATTGTGAAGCTCTTCTAACTTTTGCAACGTTCTGAAATCTTGTTAAGAACACTCAAGCTCTTTTGCCTTTCCTTAATCTTTTTAAGTTCAGAATAAACTGAGAATGAAACACAATCAAACCATACAACTCGATAAGACATAACAAGCATGCAACTCCCCAGAGACATCCAACATTTTTGGAACAAAACGTAACAAAATAGTAGCGTTGATACTGTGATGTGTATTTGCAAAAAGCAATATTATTTCCTTCATTGCAGAATAATATTCATCCTGACCTATAACCGAGAAATAATCAACTCTGTTTTGAATCCATGAAAAACATAAAAAAATTAGGCTATTTAAGAAATTTTAAAATTTAAGCTCCTGCCTTGCATGGTCATTCATGTACCTTAAAAATTTGTAAAGACCTAAATACTTGCATAATTTTGTACGTTCATATTTCAGGAAACAATGAGCTAAGACTTACATGTAAGATGTCTAAATCTATGCCATATCCCTTACAAACCCTAACGACAATTCGCTGAAATACAAGTTAGCCTGATATGTCATCAAGCAAACAAACACTGAAGTTAATGTTTGATATGCCGATTTTCGCTAATTTTAGACACATTCAAAAATATGCTTCCGATTTTGAACATTAATATCTCCGTAAATTGTTAAGTAAAATACAGCTGTAATATATCAAAATCTAAGTTAGTCCTTCCTCTATTTAATGCAAGTTATTTCTGTTTGATAGCTTTACTTGTTTAGAAGTTATTACAAGTCAAACCGGAGTACTTTTTTTTGGGACACCCGGTATATATATATATATATATATATATATATGTATGTATGTATGTATAACTATAATACATAAATAAATAGTGAAGGAGGGTTTGCAGTGTTTTTTTATCGTTAATAAAAATGTTCATGCAATCTCGCTCCGAAAGCTGCACCTGCATGCTTTCTCATATTCCCCACATTTTTGACATTTTCGCTAAAATGAATACAGAGTGGTCATAACACAGTCACTCTTACCTGGGAAACGCCCTCACTCAGACTTATAGCCACAGTACGGTTGCTTTTTTTACAGATGCTCTGACTTTAATACTGGAAAGTTATGAAACATAATTATACGCTCTTTTTGCAATTTTAAACATGAAACATGCCATAGAGCTATGTATACATTTGCCGACTAACTCAGCATATTTGAGCAGCATATATATTGAGCTTAAATTGAGAAAAAAATTAATGTTATTCCGAAAAGTGTATGCATTTATCAAAAGAGCTATTTCAAAATGTGTTCTTAAAATGTATACTTTTTTGAGAATAACATGCATATTTGCTGACACTACTATTTAATTTAGTCGACAACGAAATACACGAAATGAAGAGACAACGAGGCTGAGTTTTCGTATTCTTTTAGTATAAACCACCTAAATAGAACCGAATTTTTCACTTGAATTGTTTAAATTGTTTAGATTGTTAAAACTTGTTTAAATTGGCTTCCTTTGGCGACATTTCGCCTCGGCCTTGTTGACAACTAATCAGTGTTGCTAACTCCCAAGAATAACTTGATAAATACGATTTACTGGATGTGAGTTTTAAAAAAGGTAAAAAAACATGTCGTAAAACAGTAAAATAGCAAGGGGTCGTTGTACCAGCAAAGCTAGTTTGACTAATTAAAAGAAGGAAACAAAAAGTCCAAAATTTCAAACACAAAATGGCTTCCCGAACTAAATAAAGTTTACGTTGAAAAGCCGAATAAAAATGCACGCAAAAGAATCTGAATGTCGTTAAAATCTTTAAAATATCTGGACAAATAAAGAGGCAATTAAGGAGGCAATTTTAATTGAAAAACTCGATTATAAAAAGGCTCAACAAAGGCGAAAAACAAACTCGAACAAAATCTCGACATTTTAATAAACGAAAAAACTGTCTCTTTAAAAATGATATAGCTAAATACACGAACTCGTACTTAAAACAAGTATACATATTAAAACGTTTGAGAGAAAAGCGGTACATATAGCTATAAAACTTTATTGTTCAATTTGAACGATTCTATACTTGGAATATTAACAAACATTGTGCATATATATAAAAAATCGCCTGTCAGTTACATGTTCAAAATACGAGCAAAACTGAGAAAACTTAAACGTTTTACCGTATGGCTCAGAAGTTTCCAAGAGTCTTTGTTTGTGTGTAATCCAGAACCAAACGTGGACCATTTTTCCTTTAAATCCAGCTTTAAAACTTAAAAAACGGCCATTGACTCTCGCACGTACCCTTCGCCGCTTTTTGCTACTAGTAGCCTCTCGCTAACAGCCTACTGGTAACGTAGCCAATCAGAACGCATGATATACAGTATGATAGGCTACTAGTCCGTTTATACTAATTTTAATTAGTCAATATGCAAACCAATAAGTAGATATATGTTAGCAGCTTGACGTAATAGCTATGCGGCAAGGAGGCATCCGGAAACCATAGGACTTGTACATGGGATGTCTCCTTGGAGCAGTAGTTGCATGCAGAAAATAACGTAAATCATACAAATAATTAGTTAAAATTAGGAAAAACGCAACTATAGGGATCTACTGTAGCAAGTATTTCAAAATTCTATTCCTGAAACAATTTATCGTCAGTGCACTTCTTACAAACTCAAATTCTACTCTTGTGCAGCATTATAACTGCATGTGACAGGCAATTCTCGAGTTTTAATGAAAATTAATGTATATCAGTTGCGAGCTAGCCACAGCAACTGGTCATGCTATGCTAATAAACCTGCATCAAAACAGCAGGATCTGTTGCTATGGCTATTGCTTCGTCACGAAATATGTGTACATCTGTCAACGCATTGATACATCGATAAGTCTTGCCGCTGAGAAAAATACTGTCTGTTTTAGGTATTTATTAGAGTATATACTATAAAGCCACTAGCAACTTCGCCAAAGGCCAAGGGACGCATCCTCTAAACCGAAATGACACCTCGTCAACAACAACAGAACATGGCAAAAGAGGTTTGTCGTGCGCCTTGTAAACACTGGAGTCTACGTTTTGGTCCTATCCTTCTGAGTTTTCGGTTCGTCATATTTTTGAATTTGCAATCGTTTGGAGAAGAGCTCGATTTTTGCTTCGACGGATCTAAAGAAGGTGGGTTTAATTTTGATAAACTGAAAAATGTACCTGCGTGACTCAAAATTCCAAGTAAAATCACTCAAATTTAATTATGAGCAGTTCTATTTAATATTTTGAGGAAAGATTTACTTCACTGAAACAATGATTAAATTTGCTCATAAATTTAAAGAATCACAGTCAACCGTGATTCTACGCGCGCTATGTGAATGTTTACATATACGGGGAGCAACAAATAGTGTTGTCTTCGAAAATAGTCATGCATTAAAAATGATAGGCATTAGCTTTATTATAAACAAAAAACGTTACAGGGCGTCTACAGTAAGTGGGGCCCACTTAGAAGACACTAACCAATCACATTGTCTGACAAAAATAGAAAAAATTAACAAAGGCCGCATTAGCCAATCAGCATTAGGCGCAAAATAGTTTGAACAAATGTCAAACGGTAAAAATAGACTTGAAAAGTAAACACTGCAGTTACTGGCTTTCTGAAGCGAACTCCATGCTTTCTTTTGATTGGACGAGCTGTAGTTTGATTAGATTTCTATTTTTGTTCTGCAATGTGATTGGTTAGTGTTCTCTAAGTGGCGTTAGTGGCCCCACTTACAGTAGACGCACTGTAATACATTTACGCGCTGGTGTTTTGATGGAATCCTGATTCCTGCCCCATCGCCTGCTACGTTCACGCAGTTCGTCCATGCTTTGATGGAGCAGGATTTTGGCAAACTCGCTTTGCGAAACCCCCCGCATTCCCAGGCTTTCCTTCGATTCTTTCCGCCCAAAGGACGGTTGTTCAAGTATCATTGAACTTGCCAACGATATTCTTTTTGATATACCCTCATTTGTTGGTCATCCACGAACCGAAAATACAGAAGCCATGATTAGATTCTTAGCCATCTACTTTATAAAATGCTTGAAATTAATTGGTTAAGATACTGAAACACACCAAAATCTCAATCAACGATCTATTAACAATTCTAACTATAAAAAATATGACATCGTCTAAGAATAATTAATGCAGATGGATAAGGATACGCTTCGGATGTCAATCTTTCGTCACTAAAGTGACTAATAAAATGGCGGAATACAAAACAATCAAAACATTTTAGCGCGCAAAGCATCAAGGATTACTGTGATTATTTAAAGGGAAATGGCCATGTATATTTCTGTTTTCTCATTTGAACGAACTTTTAAGACTATGTAACACTCTTTTACCGTTTTTTCATATCTTGCTTAATTCCAAATTTTACATCATTTTTGTAGATACAGTATATGTCATGTCGCAACAGGGGTCACCAAAGGAGCACGCCAGAACTATTTGTGTAAATTTATACTAACCTTTTAATTAAATGGTTTCATCGGGCGCCATTTTGAATGTTGAAAGCGGTATATATTATTAGCTTATCGCAGGCGCGATGACATATGTTCATCTTTGACATTATTTTATGTTACACGATGATACTCCGAAGGGCGACCGAGAAAGGTCAGAAATTTAAAATACCGCGGAGAAAAAAAAAGAGGCGAGTGAAACTGCCGAACTATTATCCACTGATGCTGGTTGACTGTTGCTAGGAACTTTTGATGTTGCTAGGAACAAACCGGAAACAAAATGAGTTCCGCCAAAGAAATGTAAGTTGACCTATTATTACGGGAACCACTGAGTATTTTAATATAATATAAAACTTTTTTATTATTTTCGGATTTACCATTGTTTTACATTTGACCTACTATAATTAGTTCAAGCGAGTCACAATAGAATACATTATTAATATTATTGGGGACAATGGCGAAAGTTTGTATATCAGATAAACATCGGCTGCTCATATTTTAACGTGCTTAAAAGACGACCCATCATATGAGTTCATTGGCGAAGTATTTTTAAAAAATAACATTGTCTAAGGCGAGAAAGTCGACGCTGAAGTTTATGTAAATGAGGACAATTTACAATTTTTTTATCTGATCGATTTACAAACATTGATGAATCATGAATTATTAATACTGTATTTTGTGTCCAGCATTCGCAAATGTTTTTCTTTCTCTGCTGTCGAGAATTCACTGCTGGCGAGGAACGATGCAAATCAATTCAAGCTTTGATAGATTTGACAGTTCTTGATCAACGAGCATGGCCTGATAACGAAATTGGATATACGCATTGTCATTGGCCTATACCCCATCACGTGTTCGTCTGTTTCACTCCCCTCATTATTTTTTCTTTTTTCTCCGCCGTATTTTAAAGTCCGATCTTTCTCAGTCGCCCTTTCTCGGAGTATCATCGTGTAACATAAATTAATTAATGTCAAAGATGAAAATAAATTATCGCGCCTACGATAAGTTAATAATATATACCGCTTTCAACATTCAAAATGGCGCCCGATGAAAACATTTAATTAAAAGGTTAGTATAAATTTACACAAATAATTTTGGTTCCCTTGTGGTCACGCAATATTTTTATCTAGCTAGACAACGACTAATCATTTTACTGTACTCCCGGCTGTCTGCCATTCGAAATATCAAGATCACTCAAAACCTTTAAATGAAAATATTTCATTATTTCAAATGAAAATATTTCAAGAACTAAGCACGATATCAAAAACCGGTAAAAGAAGTTAATATATAGTTTCAAAAGTTATTTCAAATAAGAAAATAACAATTTATATTGCCATTTCACAATCTAATGTCACTGTCGGTGCATTGATTTACTCAAATTCTTCAGTTCAATGTAATGTTCTTTAACTTATGTCTAAATGTGAAATTTCTATAAGAGCCAAGACGTGCAAAATTTATGTGAAATAAGGATATATGAAACACAACATTGACTGTATTAATACTGCAGCATCATTCGATCATGTTGAAAAATTAATTAACAGGAACTGGACAAATGAATTGGAACTAGCGAATTGAAGGATGCCGCGTTTAGCCGGAGCAGGTGTCCATATATTGCGCAAACATATGCGACTGTTAATTATGAGGTGTGGATAGGGACAAGAATACAATTGGATCGAACAGTGTTTAATTAATTAATGCGCGCTGAAAGCCACTGGGTGTCAAACAATTAAACTGGGTTTTATACAATTGGATCGAACAGTGTTTAATTTTGATACGTGCTTAAAGCCATCGGGATGTTAAACAATTAAACTAGTCGGCTTCGAACGTTAAATCGGGTTTAATCAGTCGGGTATAATCGTGCGGGCGTAATATCTCAGGGAACCAATATACCCGAACCGATCACAGTTAAAATACAAGAACCTTCTCACTTCCGCTTCCGTGGTGTGTTGACATTTCTGTAATTTGTTCTGTATTACTATGACGGTTACCGATTTATAGAGAAATACCACGATAAAATTCATATTTCGTAGCTTTCGTGTGTTAAAATGCAGTGAATAAAACGAGAAATGAATCTCTCGCTACAAACTATTATATAAGGGACCGGTCATTATTTATGGAAGGGGGAGGGAAAAAATGAGGGGGGCATATGTATAAATAAATTACTAGAAGGGGGGCTATTAAATTTTTTCAAGAAAATGAGGGGGATTTGCAATTAAACTTAAAGGAATTTGCTTAATAAGCACAGTATCCATTTGGTTGTAATTGCGACTAAATCATGATCACTGATGTGAAATAGTCTGGAGTTATCTTGTCTTCTGTGTGCTGTATGCAAATCAGTCTTTACTGATTGCAGAGATAAATTGACAATGTATTATTACAGCCAGGTTATGTGGTTAAGCCAGGATGAATAGACCACTATACATTATATTTCGTTTCCATTGACTTGTCAGTGTGATTGGTGTCGGAGGTATGCCTTGGCAGAATGTCCAGAATTGTCATGGCTAGCTCCTTTTGCTGCTAATATTACTGATTGTTACTCTCATTACTACGCAGCTGCTATGGCAATAATTCGTGCCATCAAATCTAGTTACAGCCTTGGACTAGAAACGGCAACTGGCTCCAAACACTAATATTAATTCTCCGCCGTTAAACATGGTTACAATCGCCCAGACCAAATGGAAACCTGATTTTAGAGTTATATATGAAAATACTCCTCTTTTAATTATTATTTTCTGCTAATATATATTTTTGGTCGACGTTAATATCTTGTCAGCTCCATATTCCTATTTAATTAATAATTAACATTATAACGCCTGGGTATCCCCATTTGTCGAGTAAAAATGAAAATGGGGGAGGGGATCAAAGAAAAATATTCTAATACGTAAGGGGGGGGGGGGGG